>JAQBSW010004178.1:0-40000 GCA_029291075.1 Eudiplozoon nipponicum
GGTAGCAGCTGTGGAGATCCGTGCTTATGATCAATCCCCGGCCTTTTCCCGATGGGTGATGTGAGACGGATAATTCGAATGATCACATATGTATTTTTCACAATGTTGAATGGAAAATTCATAGTCCAAATTGACTGTGATATAGACGGCAAAAAAACGAAATACTGTTAACACAATTGCATGTCTTATACACAAGTCAAAGTTAAAGAAAATTGTCCGTGCTCTAGACGGCAGCAAAACGAAACACTGTTAACAAAGTTGAATGTCTTATACACAAGCAATTATTCTTTCACAAATGTCTGAATTGTGATGAATACATGTAACCGATTGAAAATATATGATGATATAAATAAAGTCACTGGTAAAAGCTTGCACTGATGATGAATAGACTAAAATCGTGTAAAACTTCAATGAAAAAATTTACAAATAATTAATCCACTATTTGCAATGGTTTTAACACTTTTAATTATAATAATCCATTGAACTCTGAAATTCGGGTACGTAGCATTAGATACGAATAATAAATCACTTGTATAAACTGCGAATAATCCAACGAAGAAAGTAATTCTATTATGGCACTATAATCCACCGCATGTTCCCTGCGTATTGCGCGCGGGTGTGTATATTTATTAAACAAAACCCTATTAATTACTGTAGAGGTTAAATTAATTATCGGACAGAAATTAACCTCTCATATAAAAATAAATCAATTTTTATTTTTGGACATTTGATGTTATCGCTGGTTTTGTAAAACAATATTGTAATTTTTGAAAAATATTGTAAAATTTTTTGAAAGTTCTTTTGTTCATATTGTCGAAGTTTTGGACTTGTCTTGTGGAAGAAAATGAGAGAGTTTTGATCTGAGTTTCTGAATTGCATAAGCGGGACACTGCGTGGTTCCATCTCCGATTCTTTGTGAATAAAACTTTGTAATCGTCTCGTCGTTTTGTTTTTGATTATCAGCGAAAAGAAACACAAATTTGCTTTTGGTATTTAAAGTGTATATTTGTTTTGAGGTCTCAATCATTCCAGTTCAGTAAATTTGTGGACATCAGCGTATCCGGGTAAGCTTACTTAATTAATATAATATATAAATTACAAGTAATTTAATAATATCATGTCTGGTTTATTAAATACTGAGGATACAGAGCAGTTGGCTAGCGGACTACAGGATTGTAGCTTAAGAGATAGTTCAGAAGAACTTAAGTGTTCCAAGATAGATGATCATTCCGCATATATGGATTTTCCGGACATGGCATCCAAGAGACCCCCTTATGGTAGTGACCTAAGGGCTTCTACAAAAAATGGCGACCGCGCCAGGATCCTTTATGCGGAAAGATATGATGTAGATGATCGCTATTGCCACAATTCTATGGATAGCAATGTCAAGCTTAATATGTACAAACCAGACAACCATTCTGAATGGGTCGAAGGAGCAAAATTTTATTTTAAACTAAAACGGATGACCGACCCTATAGAAAGGTTTGCCTCGGCCTGGTGGTGCTTACCTGAGCCATTAAAAAAGAATCTGTTTAGACTCAGGAAATTTGTTACTGAGAACGAACCAGAAAATGCATTTGAGCTTCTAGTAGAAGAACTCCATGGACGATATCAACCCGAGAGGATTGAACGGATGACTGACTTATTACGTCAGGAAAAGATGGGAAATCTACTTCCATCTGAATTTTATGACAGACTAATTTCAAAATCCATCGGGCTTGATATATCTGAGGAAGTTATAAATAGTATATTTGTAGCAGAATTGCCTGCTAGACTAAGAGCCACATTGGATGTATATGATACATTGGAACTAGAGTGGCCCAAGAAGCTCAAAGGGTTGGACAAAGTGTATCGTCAGATGGAACCTAAGGTGTATGCAGTAACCGCAGATTCACGCCTGGAGCAGCAACTCAGACATCTCTCAGAGAGGCTCCTGACCATTGAGAATGAATTAAGTACCCTCCGCAGGGATGTGGGTTGGATAAAAAGCAATAAGGAAACTTCCAACAGAAGTAGGGTAAATTCTCGGAGTCAACGTTCAAATTCCAAGCATTGGAGAGGCGAATCGCGTGAGAGTGTACAAGGACCACGCGAGTGGTGCATATCGCATCGCAAATACGCCGAGTTTGGAAAATGTCAGGAGGGGGATGCACATTTCCAAAGTTGGGTGGTCCCCGATGGAAAGGAAGTAGTCTTCCTGTAGCCTGGTCGAAGCTGCCGGAAAACTAATGAAGCCCCCGCTAATAGGAGCCGTAGGGGGGTTGCGCATGCAAGGCTCCAAGGTATGCATATTCGTGGCATACTAAAATCATCGAAGTTAGGTTCGGAAGCTTCGATGGAAGAGACGCGCAGTAATACAGTCCGTAAATCTGTTAGATTTCGGCTGGCAGATAATCTTAAAGAGGTTGCTGGTTATAGCAACAATAAGTTCGTTATAACTGATGAACTTAGTGGCCTAAATTTCTTAATAGACACGGGTGCAGAGGTGAGCATAGTTCGATCTGATGTGGTGGAAATTGATAGCCCCACATTCGATTACCAACTATGGGCTGCTAATGGAAGTCCAATTGAGGTTAAGGGAGTTAAATTATTGTCAGTGACATTGGGGCAGAAATCTCCATTTACGTGGAATTTTCTGGTCGCTGATGTAAAGGATAACATCATTGAGATGGACTTTTTGATCCATTTTAATCTCGCTTTAGATCCCAAATCTAGGACCATTGGACAAAGCACTGGGATAGTGACTTATGCTGAGACTGGGACCTCAGTAGTTAGGTCAGTGAGACTACCCAGACCCGTCGTCGCCGATGACTTGGCGGATGTCATCGAGAAACACCTGGCCGTGTTTCTGCCATTCAATGCTAAGCGCAAGGGTTTAAAGACAGGCATAGAACACCAAATCGAGTTGGTGGAGCCACTACCTTGTTCGCCCAAGTCTCAACCGTTAGCACAACACAAGCAGCAGGTTGCTATTGAAGAATTTAAGCGGTTGAGAGAAGAAGGAATTTGTAGGCGTTCAAATTCCAACTTTGCATCTCCAATAGTGGTTGTTCCCAAACCTGAACCAGGTCAATGGAGGGTTTGTGGTAACTATCGTCTATTGAATTCGGTTACGAAAGGCGATTCGTATCCTCTACCGAACCAGAGTACTTTGCTCAGGGATATAATGGGGTATGAGGTATATACAACGTTAGATCTGCAGAAAGCGTACTATCAAGTACCTATGGAGGCAGAATCTATACCGCTCACAGCAGTGCGATTCCCTGGAGGAGGATCGCATGAATTCTTATGTATGCCTTTTGGGTTGAAGAATGCAAGTCAGACATTCCAGCGTCTGACAGAGGAAGTTCTTCAAGACTGTTCATTTGCTAGAGTGTATATAGATGACATCATTATATATAGTCAATCTAGGGAGGAACACCGGGAGCATTTGGACATCGTTTTGTCTAAGCTGAAACATTATGGATTGGTAGTGAAACCAGAAAAGAGTAGGATTGGTTGCTCTACCGTAAAATATCTTGGACACACCATTTCCAAGGATGGAATCAAGCCCTTGGAAGACAAGGTACAAGCAATCAAGGATGTGCCAGAACCTAGAACTGTACGCCAGTTGCGTAGATTTTTGGGCATGATTAGCTACTATCGTCGGTTCATACCAGGTTTAGCTGGAATTTTGGGTTCGCTAACTCGACATTTAGTTCGTGAACGAAGCACAATCAAGAAGTCCTGGCCTATTAATTTTAGCCAAGACGACAAGGAAAAATTCCAGAGGGCCAAAGTTCTGTTAAGCCAAATGACCACATTAGCACCTGTGGATTGGACTAAGCCGTTTGAGCTGGTCACAGATGCTTCTGATGTAGCCATAGGAGCAGTGTTACATCAACGGGAAAATGGTATAGTCAATCCGATTGGATTCTATAATCGGAAACTCCAAGATCGCGAGAAGCGATATGATACGCTTGGAAAGGAGTTACTAGCTGTTTATTCTGCAGTGTTGCATTTTGAGCACTACCTAGATGGACATCAGTTTATGATATTAACTGATCATAAACCGTTGCTGAGTATCCTTGGGAAAGCAAATAGGCTAAATTATTCTCGGCGGGTGAATTCACAAATAACCCGACTCGCAGAATTTGATTTTACCATTAGTCATATCTCAGAAAAAGATAATGTGGTGGCAGACACTCTCAGTAGACCAGACGTATCAGATGAAGATATGATTCGTTCAGAGTCACTCGTACGCTCTATTGTATCTTCTAATGATTTTGTCTAGCAATTGATGGAAGCACAAGGTTCTGATCCTTTAGTAGCTGTGTTGGAAAAGAATCCTGTATATACACACAGGAAGATTGGAGATAAGTGGTTATTATGTGAAATCTTCAGGAGCCAACCTAGACCTTATGTACCGCTAGAATTAAGGTATAAGGTAATTCAGCAGCTACATGAATTCAGTCATCCTTCCAATAAGGCAACTATCAGAATGGTCACTGATAGATATGTATGGCCAAAGATGTCGAAAGACATAAGAGCCTGGTTAAGGACATGTGCCCGGTGTCAAACTTGTAAAGTTTGGCGTCATACCAAAACTGAAATTAAAACGATTGGTATACAAGCGGGTTGATTCATGCATGTTCATATTGATATAGTAGAAATGCCTGAGATTTCCGGCCAAAAGTATTTAATCACGGTGGTCGATCGGTTCAGTCGTCAGTTTGAGGTAGCAATCCTGAAGGACATGACAGCTCAAGAGGTCTTAATTATGTTCTTGCATAATTAGGTGTCGCGATATGGTGTACCGGTAAGGGTAACTACTGATCGTGGTAGTCAGTTTATGTCTGAACTGTTTATCAGATCATTGAATACAATGGGGATAGAAGTAAGACACACGTGCTTATAATCCCAGAGCCAATGGGATGGTTGAGAGACTGCACAGGGAGCTGAAGGCTGCATTACGCTGCAATGGTGGATCTAGTTGGATACATGATTTGCCCATAGTTTTGTTGGCAATGCGAAACAGATACAGAGTTCAGTTAGGAACATCCATAGCAGAACTTGTTTATGGAGAGCCACTGAGGCTACCTGAAGATATTCTAATAGAAGCTCCAAGTTGTCTCGATTGGGCCTCTAGTTCAGTAGATTGGTTTGTTGGAGCATTGAGAGATAAAACGAGTCGTTTAGCTCCAACCAAAACTAGAAGTCCAAAGTCTAAATGCTATGTATCTTCAGATTTAAAGCTGGCATCGCATGTATACATAACTAACGAAAACAGACAGAATTGTCTGACTCCATTCTATAAGGGGCCATATAAAGTCAATCATATGACTGAGAAAAATGCATTTATAGAAGTAAATGGCACTGTAGAATGTGTAACACTGGATCGCTGTATTCCACAGTTTATTTGGACGGAGGAGGAGACTGAGGAACGGTATTCACCGAAGTACCCAGAAGTTGAGGCGAGATGTGACTCAGAAATTGGTGAGAAAAATGAAGAGTTGAATAAATATGGTAAAGAAGTAAAGATTAAAACCAAGACAACTGAGAATCAAGAACAATGCGATATGAATATGAAATCTGGTGAAGTACCAGCACAACTTGTTGAAACTCGGTCTGGAAGAGTCATCAAGAAACCGAAGAATGAAGACTACATCATGTATGGTTAATCATCTTAAACATGAGGGAGTATGTAGAGGTTAAATTAATTATCGGACAGAAATTAACCTCTCATATAAAAATAAATCAATTTTTATTTTTGGACATTTGATGTTATCGCTGGTTTCGTAAAACAATATTGTAATTTTTGAAAAATATTTTAAAATTTTTTGAAAGTTCTTTTGTTCATATTGTCGAAGTTTTGGACTTGTTTTGTGGAAGAAAATGAGAGAGTTTTGATCTTAGTTTCTTAATTGCATAAGCGGGACACTGCGTGGTTCCGTCACCGATTACTTTGTGAATAAAAATTTGTAATCTTCTCGTCATTTTGTTGTTTTTAATTATTAGCGAAATGAACCACAAGTTTGCTTTGGGTCTCAATCATTCCAGTTCAGTAAATTTGTGGACATCAGTGTATCCGGGTAAGCTTACTTAATTAATATAATATATAAATTACAAGTAATTTAATAATATCATGTCTGGTTTATTAAATACTGAGGATACAGAGCAGTTGGCTAGCGGACTAAAGGATTGTAGCTTAAGAGATAGTTCAGAGGAACTTAAGTGTTCCAAGATAGATGATCATTCCGTATATATGGATTTTCCGGGCCTGGCATCCAAGAGACCCCCTTATGGTAGTGACCTAAGGGCTTCTACATTAAAATTAAAATTGCAGTTCAAGAAATCTCAATTAAAACTGCTTGAAAATAACAGAGATTGTTTCTAAAATCGCAGTTAAGAGAAATATTGTGTAAAAACAGAGTTAGATTATTTGATCTTAAAGAGTACCATATTTGTCAAAATTGAAAATCGTTGGGTTGTAACGCGGAGCCGCGTGATACACTCTCACTCTCGCCTCCTCGTATACCATCGAACAGATATCCTCCGGATTTCTAAAGCAAGACTTCCCCCAATGCCAAAATTATCGGGAACGCCTACTCCTGGCATTTCTTCTACTGCTTTGATTTACCCGTCACCTTCGAGTCATTTCTTTTATCCATAAGATCACAACTTGCTTACCAATCTCCAACTTTGCTCACCAAAGTCACCACTATGCCACACGTTCTAGCAACTCTTTTATCCAAACTAATTATACCCCCACCATACTTAAAAAAAATCTATCTCTGCTCCAAAGGCACTAGTGTCTTCAACGCTCTTCCCACGGACATAAAGCTCCTACCTCAGCGCGAATTTAAAAAGGCGGCCCATAAGTACTTCTTCAACAAACATCTTTGTGATACGACCGATTGGAAACGAAACTGGTTCCTTCTCAATTCATAACATTTACTTCACCCTGTGGAGGAAGATAATTCCTCCGCCAAAATTAAAGCAACATTAACTGATAAATTTAAACCACCTTGGCTGATTGAAACGAATTTTATTTAAAAAGAATTTGTTTATTCATTTTCCAGAACTTTCTTTGTTTAAATACTTGACTTTGAATTATGCACCATTTTCAGTTTTCGAGCATTACTGTCCTCGATTGGTTCTTTCTTCCTCGGCCTGCTACAATTGTTTCATTTTTCTTCATTAAAAGTATGATCGATTTCTACAATATACCCCTGCTAACACTGTCTTATATTTTTATTGATGCATGCATTTGGGAACGTCTGGAACAAGTAATTTTATAATTTTGTTTTTCGCGTTTATTTCTTTTCAGATTATTTGTTCGGGTGTTTTTGCAACGTGAAAGGTTTCAAATCCCGATTTGCTCAATATTAATGTCAATTTAATAAATAAATTTGATAGATATGGAAGCTAATCTTACATTTGAGGACGTTAGAAAGTTAGTGCAAGATATGGCAGGTATGAATTTAGCAGATGTGAATGAAAATACAAGCTTTTTAGATTCTAATGTAAATTATAGGACTGCACACGATCTGGCATCTATGGGGTTCTCAGACACGAATAAGTGAGGAGCCTCTAAAACCCCAGGCTATTCTCTTTACTGACTTAGGAGGGCGAAATCCCTTAGGCAGTCATCTAATTTTCCACTTTACCCCTCTGGTTTTAAATCTTTCATTCTCGACTCACTGATATCACTTTTCAGCCCATTTTCACCCCATCATATCCATATAGTGGACACTTTAATACGTTCTCCTCATCCAATTCTTTTCTTTCTTGTTTCAGCGGAAAACCGGAAACTCAACAGCCCTACCGATTACCCAACGGTTGGCTTCGGACATCGACTCCCCTTGGTCTTTCTTCAATCACAACCTCGTTCTACGGACGCCAGCGATCCCTGCAAGACTCACTCGCTTCAATCTAGTAGACTCCATTCAGGTCTATGCTACGCTCCACCAATTCAATCTCCACGACAAATGACTCCATCGGTCGACGTCTGCCTCCGATCCGCCATCATTTTCGATCTCACACTTGAACTCATCTGTCCGGACACTACCTACCCCGCTTTAATGCTCTGACACTTCATGGACTAACTCAAATTGATCTTATCTAGTCAAATGGAAATTCGTTTATATTTTTTCCACCAGATTGAACTATCTTGATGTTAATGATAACTTTTCTCTTCATCAACTCCTCCCCACTGCTATTTAATACTTTGCTAGTCACGATTCAATTCACTTCCACATATCCTACCCTTGATTTGTTATTTCAATGGTCGGGCCAGTTGGCCTTTGATGCCAAAGAAATGTATTAATATTATTATTTGTTTCTGACAAGCGTAAATTCTCGTTCACATCTTTTAAGTTCATGCCTGCTATATTTTGGGCTAACTTGCTTGTGTCCTCAAGCTTAAGATTACCTTCCATGTTAATCGCATTTAAATAGATATTTGATAACTTAGTGTTAGGCAACGGACCGTGTACTTCTTAATCAGCAATACACCCGATCAAATAATCTGGGAAGAAATAAGAGCGCGAAAAACAGAATTATTCAATTACCTGTTCCAGACGTCCCTAATATGTACGATTCAAAACACAAAATGATAGCAGGTGTATATTGTGAAAATCGAGAATCGGTAAACCGAAGGTATAGAAAAACAAATGAGACTTGGTAAAGAAAGTCATGCCAGTCAGGCACAGATTACCAAAAACTGAAATTACGCACATATCAAAAGTATAAATACTGTCAAGTATTTATTGAAATTTTGTTGTGGTGTGTACACTTCAATCAATTCAATGCCGCGTTTTGCGTACGCGGGTAATAGTTGTACACGGGAAGTTACACAAAGATCCGATTCTTCACACTTTCCGATTTTGTTTTGTCTTTGATCGGGTTGAATTCTTCTTTTTTCAACTGGAATTGCGGTTCTATCACATCTTTGTTTACTGTCGACGTTTCGGTGCCTACTTTCCAGCATCATCCTCAGGCAACACAGTACAAACTTCACAATAGCAGATTTATTCTCTAGAAAAAAACGAATAATTAAAAAAAATTCGTTTCAATCAACCACAGTATTTTAAATTTATCAATAAATGTAACTTTAATTTTGTCGGAGGAAATATCTTCCTCTGCGTTCTACAGCGGCTTTATTTCAGGACATACATAATTAAGCAGACATAAAACAAATCCGTAATTTAAAAAATACATACATCAGTTATATAAGCCACGTCCAATATTTTTAAAAATTTAATTTTAAGAGGAATTACGATTATCAGTTATTTGTAAAATATATGGTAAATTGCTTGACTTCGTTTTTACTAAAGTCCATCCATATAGGTCTGCGGTGCTTTCATTTTACGCTACTGTTGTTATGCAAATATAATCTTAATATAATCCTAATTTGGATTTTTAAAGCGCTATTGTCCACCTAGAATGATTCCATTGCTGAGATTAATTAATAGATTAGAAGTTAAGTCTGCTCGAAATGCATTATGCATGCAGTATCGTTTCAAATCTGATACAACTAAGACTTATACTGTTATTGATCACTCGTATGATGCCGTTGTAGTTGGCGCTGGCGGTGCTGGACTTAGGGCCGCCTTTGGTTTAGCTAATGAAGGTTTCAAGACTGCTTGTGTTACTAAACTTTTCCCAACAAGATCGCACACAGTGGCAGCTCAAGGAGGCATTAATGCCGCTTTGGGCAATATGGAAAAAGATGATTGGCGTTATCATATGTATGATACTGTTAAAGGGTCGGATTGGCTCGGAGACCAAGATGCGATTCAATATATGTGTGAAGAAGCACCGAAGGCTGTTATTGAATTGGAAAATTATGGTATGCCTTTCAGTCGTATAGAAAATGGAAAAATCTATCAACGCGCATTTGGAGGTCAAAGTATTGATTACGGTCGGGGTGGACAAGCGCATCGATGTTGCTGTGTGGCTGACAGAACTGGCCACTCGTTGTTGCACACTTTATATGGACGATCGTTGCGATATGACACAAGTTATTTTATAGAATACTTTGCGTTAGATCTTATCATGGAAGATGGCAAATGCAAAGGCGTTGTTGCACTTTGTCTAGAAGATGGAACTATACATAGAATAAAAGCACGAAACACAGTTTTGGCAACTGGGTAGGCACATTATAATTTATTTATGGTAGTGGTTATGGTCGAACGTATTTTTCATGTACTAGTGCTCATACATGTACAGGCGATGGTACCGCTATGGTGACACGTGCCGGTCTTCAAAACCAAGATATGGAATTTGTACAGTTTCATCCGACAGGTAGGCATATAAAAATGTCCATACTTGCTTCACGAACTATTCTGTCAATTGCATAAATTGCTGTTTTAATAATATTAATTATTTTTTATTTGAAAACAGGCCATCTAACTCTAAAATTGAAAATATCAAAATACAATTAAAAAATTGAATGAATTATGTGGCTGTGACGAGAATTGGTACTTCGTTAACAATAGGATTGACACCGGTACATAGCACGAAAGAAAATGTCCAGTAGATATGAGTCGTATCATACAAATGTCTTCATGATAATTGGATTACAGATAAGGATTGAAAAGGGATGAGGTGATGATTCGTCTCTTCAAAAGAGTTTGGATTAATATAATAAACAGTCTAGTAGAATTCTCAATAAAATAAAATAAGAGCAACAGTGCCAAAACATATCAGGTAATGTAACATCTAGAACCGATTAGGGATGCAGCATCTGAAAAATAATTATTGAATCAAGTGCTTGAAAATATCCAAAGAAAATTCCAATATATTAGTGTTTCAATTAACGCAACACTATACAATTGCATTGTGTAGTGAAGTTTACAAAAGAAGAATTGTAGTCAATCTACAAAACCATTCAAGATATTTGCTGTTGAAAAGATCTTCCAGTAAGACAAATTTTTTGTTAGAAACATATGAAGGTTCAATTTTACTTAGTAATGTTAGCTAGGACTAGGATAGATTATGACCTCTTGGAGAATGTCTGAACGCAGATTGACACAGAAAGTCATAGGACACGTGCTAATGACGAAAAGAAGAGCGACTGGCCGATGAAAATCGCGTTTGGTAATTCACATTTGTTTTGGATCATCACATACATAAAAAACGCCCAGCTCAACTATTAAAACAGCGAGGAATGAATTTTGGAACTGTTCTTTTGAAATGTATCCGGAATAACTGAACTTTGGACTAAAGTGTGGCTAGGTGTACTAAAGTTAGTAGGAGAGCCTTTGTTAATGTTCAACAATCTAGCATGCCACACAAGCTAGAGTTGGGCAGACCAGATAGCAGTGTAATGATCGAAGGTATGCGTCAGTGACAGAGTGAATTACGATTATGAAACAGACAAGTTACTCTTCCAGTCAGTGGTATCAAAAAGTGCACACAAACAGCTTGATTAAACTTGGAGTGAGCTAGGGCTTTTATCTCCGTGAGTGTTGCGTTAACATCAACCGTGACCTTGTGGAAATGGTAAACTAGTAAAGTTTTTAGGAAGCATGATTGGAGTGAATTAGGGACTTACTGTTACGCGTGACGTTTGAGTAATGAGCTAGAGATAAAATCTAAAACGAAAGACAAGTTGAAAATTCATAAACGAACGAGATAACAATTATGTGTCTATTGAACCATACAAGTAATTTATTAGTAAAGAGGAGCCGCTCTGACTATGACAATAGACAGGCTTCAGAAATTTGGTTGTACTTTGCTCTAGGACAATGTATAATGTCAGAGTGAAAGGACAATAGAACTCATGGCATAGAGTATGAGGAGCATTTTTTGGATGGGTTTAAGGTTAGGGTCTATTTGATGATTTCCTTTGACTTGGGTAAGATGTTGTGATAAATGAATTTACTTAGAAAATGTGTCTAATTGCTTGGTCGTGTTTATCAGCTTGATGTCAAAAGGAAAGTTTTCAGTTGGATAGGGTATGCTGGAATCGGAACTAAATTGAGGTTTTATTTATATAGCTAATTTTTCTATTTTGTAACAGGTTCTGACTCCAAAATTGAGTATATCAATATAAAAATCAAAAGGATGCTAGTGTATGAGTATGAATGATGATGACTGGCAATATTTAAAAGTTAAAATATTCGATGAGACAAGGCTGAAATCTATTGGAATAGGTTCTGCGGATTAGCTCCGGCTTTAAATTAATTTAGAAATCAGTTATAAATAGTAGTGTAATAGCAAAAAATTGGAAGTATTGTCCCACATAACTCTACAATGAGGTATCTTTTGATATCTTTAAATTATTTAGTAGACTAAGATAATAGAAACGCACCTCTTTGTACGCATCAATGTGATTAAAACATCATATGATGTTTGTTCATCTTTCATCCTTATTGGATTTGTCGGTACAACTAGTGGTGGAAAATAAAACAGACAGATTTATAGTTGTTATTGACGATTTAACTATTTAAACAGGACCGGATGAAATGAGCTATTGCTGGAGTCGATCAGACGCATGTATTGATCACCCGTGAAGGTAAAATTAACAGCGAACGTTCGTTCACATTAATATCGGTGAAATAAATGCAACTATTCGTGGTAATTGCAGAATGTATTATAGAGCTGGAAAGAACATGTGCATCCAGCCGGTATTATACTGTAGACATTTATTAAATAATTGCTGTAAACGACATTCTTTAACTCACGGTATACTAGGAGGGTTATTTCGTAGGGAAGAACGTTGAAGTCATTTGTCGTAATTCTGAATATATTGACTAAATTGATTAGATAATTTATATTCTTTTGAAATGCGAACTTTAATAAAATTCGTTGTACCCTTCCTGTGTGAAAAAACAAAAAAGAAATTTTATCAGATATAAGAAACATTTCTTTCGCATTGTCTTCTCAAATATCTACTAATGAACATATCTTTATATATAAATTGGAAAGCAAAACAAGATTTTGTTTTTGCACACAGGAAGGGTACAATGAATAATTTATATTGTATGACATAACAGTGGCGAGCCGAAGTTAAATAATATTGTGAAAGAAAAGTTAAGACCTTATGGGTGAAGGTGATTAAAACTGTGCTGACTAAATCACTATGTTAGGAGATTGGTTAGAGACAGGCGCTCGCGATGTTTACGATGCACTCCAAAGACCATGATACAGCTTGTTCCAGAGTTCGAGACTTAGCCAACGTGATGGCAAAATATAATTGGCTGGTTTAGGACAGGATAAATTTTATGACAAGGTTTTGTGCCTTAAAGCTAGTTTTAAATGTACTGTGGTGATTTAGTTAAGATAAAAGTAGAATGACTTTGAAAATGTGATCTTTAAGTACTCGTCCGAGTCTTTCATCTCGATGTCTACGCTGGAAGTGAGATTGCACAAGACGATGTTAAGTTTTAATTTGAACTAAGATTCATAATGCAAGTTTTCTCTTAATTGAGTTTAAAATCGATCTCGCAAAAGGGTGTTTACAGTGAAAATAGTAGCTGAACTATGGTAGATATGTGAGAGCTGGAGGTGATCACATTACTGAATACCACTCATGTTATCAGTGTACTTATTCAACTTGAACTGGTTATTCGTTACCTATTTTTCTGACAGTGCTGATGTCGATGGTATTGGTTCCAGTACTGAGGCCTCCAGCAACGATATGTAGTACTTACTTTGGAAGACCCTTGGGTGTTTTTACGGCCGTATATCGGTTACGGAGATATAAGATGACATAAATAAATTACTTTCTCGAAATGGCTATCTACCAAGAAAGTTTTTGATGCCGATACATGTAAGGCCAAAGGCATCGAAAATGTCTAGAAGGAGCAACGTTCGCTCCTGTCTTTTATAAATCAAGGAATAGTGGTGATTATGAGCACAAGCTTGGATAATTAAACAAAAGTGCCCTATACTGAATAGGTATTGGTTATCTAAAATGAGTAACTATTAATGCAGGGATATGTTTCATTGTAGAGAGTCCTTTGAAATAGTTTATTGAATTCCAGAATGATAAATATGGGACAGATTCTTATAAACGTAAATCAACTTGATAATATTTTTCGAGATAGGGCTGATCATTGACATGAAAGATTCAATGGATAAAGTTCTAATTCAAAGACATCTGATTAAAAGTTCGGCAAGAAGTGTCAAGAGATTCCAATCCAAGATAGCTAGCATGCCAATTTGGATTCAATATTGATTGAATTAATGCTTTGTACGGCTTGAACAGACATGACAGGCGAGACTTTAAACAAGGGCGGACTTTTCCTGACATCCTTTTCGAACCCCGCAGTAAATAAATCAGATACAGAATTTCAATTTGAAGGAAGCAATCATATGAAAAGTTATTTCCATCTGAGCAAACACGAATTACGCTGGATTCCTTAGATTTTTAAAAATAATTTGCATTTGTTGGCGAATTTCCAACGGTAGTCACAATGGGTGGTTTCATGCCGCCTAATAGCATCAATCAAATTTAAGAAGGCTAGAGTCGCCAAAAACGATGCAATTGTTACAGGATTCGCCGAAGACAGTTTAACAGAAGTTGAGCTCTGCTCGTTTTTCACTGTTTCATAGATTTGGTGGCCAATAAACGACACAACAGTAAGTATATTTAAGGTAAAGAATTTACAGATTTTAGTCACTTCAGTTTGAGTGAGGACCTGACGTATCGTGTAATATATCTTAAGTGTTTTTCAATGAGGAAATGCTTGCTGTTGTGAATGACATAGATCAACTAGCAGGAAAATGCCAGGCCTATCCGAGGAAAGAAATGCCTACGTTTGATTGATCTTTAGCGTAATGGACCCGCAAATGATCAAAATTACTCGCAAGAATTTCTACCAAATATGATTAGGTCTAGTAGGCAAGGTGAGAAGGACTTATAAAGATCGCTATTGCGATTTCGGGGACTGCAGGGTTCGACCGTTTTCCCGCTTAGGGATAGCGTTTGTTCGTAATCGATCTTGCTTTCCCTAGTTCAGCTTTTGCTGGATGTTTTTGGCAATTTCAGTTATTGAAAACGGGACAGAGTATGTCGTGATGAGCCTGGCCCTTCTGACTGACTGAATCACAAATGATATCAGTATTAATGCAAGTGAAGAACGTCGTGGAGACCTTCTCAATAGACGGGAAAGTGCTAGAAGGGTTGAGAGAATAAGTTTAGCAGATGACGTTCAAGGAACTAGTTATATCTTTGAAACATCACTTTTTCCCGCACGGATACGTGATGAACCTGTTTTTATTTATAGATCGTTGTCAAACATCTTTACCTGTAATGAAACCTGAAGACCAGATATAATTTTGAATGCCGGACAAGGTTGGTGATGTGTTGATAATCTTAGCCACACGGCAAGGCTTGTCTTGGCGTCGATGCAATGCTGATGTCCGCCGGTTTGATATTTAGGACGCGCATGGAATGGAACTTATTGATGGTAATCTTTCAAAACTTGAGGGGATTAACCCGAGAGTATAGTGTTCCTAAACAGGTCGGAAATCATTGCCTGTCGTCTTTTCTTACATCTCCATCAAGAACAGATAATCTTGGTGGCCGAATGTGAAAAAAACACACAAATTAACTTAATCGTCTTCTGTGAGTCTACCTAATACTGTACTATCGCGCTTCACTTTTACTTTCCCTAATAAAACCGACGAAGTTCGAGATTTCAGTGTTTCGAGTTCTTCATCGCTCAATCACTTGCATGTATTGAGAACAGGCCCACGCCAATTTATAAAATAACCTTCCTTTAAATTATCAGTTCCCGGCTCTCCAACGATTTGGTATAGTCGAAGATGTCATTTTAGAAAATTTGAAGTGCATCGATTAGATAAAAGTGGTAGACCTACTCTTTTTTCACAAAGTAACATCTCTTGTAACCTCATAGTAGAGGTTGTCAGCCCGCCGCAGTAGGTCTGACCACCCAGTGGATGTATACACATCTCCGAATAAGAATGCTAGAAGCCTGAAGATTTCAGTCAATTCATGTCTTATGACTATGTGGCTGGTTGCAGCGTTGCTAGCTTAAGATGAAGCATTAAAGTGGTGGCTAAAGATTGCAATTTACGATTTAAATTTATACGTGTTGAGAAGATAGTACTTTTAAGAGATTTTAGAGAACAGCAGGTTGATGCCGATAATCCTGTCAAAGTAAATAATTTCTATTATCCAATGAATACAGTTTAATAGCTTCTCTGATCGAAGGAATTGTGTGTTGTACGGCATAACGTGATATATTTAGACAAATAAACACAAAAAAGGTTAATAAATTCTGTTTAGCTGACTTGACATTTTCATGATAACAGACCACAACTGGTGTTATATAAAAACAGCTAAACGAAAGATTTTTGGCCCCGAATTGTTTGAAAAATATTTAATTGTTGAACTTAAATAATAATGAGTAGTGGTAGCGTACGGTGGTTAATTTCTGCCAAAACAACAGATATGATTTAAAATATTCGCTTAATGCTCGGAATTAGGGATGGAAAAGACAAATGACGACAAGCAAAATGGTTCAATCGATCACGAGATACTCATTTGAGAACGAAATCTCTTAACAGTTAATTTCAAAATAATCATACTTAGTAATTATGCATTTTGCTAACTTTGGTAATGCCTAGTTTATAATGTGATTATATATATATGACCAATTAGCCAAGTATTGGTTAAGAAATAATAAGTGAATTCAGACGATCAGAAATTTAAATTTCGACCACCATCATGATCATTTTATATAAATCAGGTTTGCTATCTTGATATAAGCACCAATCCCATTATATGTATACATTTATCAGTATAAACTAAGAATTGTAGAATGTACAAAAGACAGTCCATCCAGTAAACTGGTTTTGTCCTTATTGAGAACTCGTCAATTACTGTTCAGAATTTGCCTAGGACAGGGCTCAAACCGGAGCACACTTGCTTCTGAGCCTCGGTCTCTATCCATTGCGCCACACCTGCTGCTTAATGCATGCTATTTTCAGTCATATACTAATTTACATTTTTACTTAGCCTTTCTTTCAGTAGGAGCCTATCTGATGTTCCTTTCGGCCTAATGTTCCATGGTGTTTGTTTTGTACTAGCAGATTTGGTTGACTAGTTGGAATTTTAGGTAGAAAAAAATGCTACATAGTCTCCATCCACAGAGAAAGCTAACCAAAATGTACGTTATTAAATAATTGAAAATTGTGTATATTATGCAGTGGGGATGGCGCAATGGCTAGAGTCGGGGACTCCGAAGCTAATGTGCTCAGGTTCGAGCCCTGCTCGAAACACATTCCAGGCAGTTGTGAATAAGGACGAAGTCAATCCACTACCTTGCTTCCTTAGTCGATGCTTAGCTTATAATGAAAGATAAATATGCCACATAGTTTCAATTCACTATCACTTCCTCAGGTGGCTTAGTGTCTGTTCTAAAATAGAAGATTTGCGGTGGCTAGTTGGAACGTTTTTTAAGAATGAGATGCCACAGACCCAACCTGTAGACAGGACCATCTAAATACAAGTTGGTATATGGCTGGACATAGTGTGTGGCATGCGGCAAGGATGGTGGAGTGGATAGAGTCCCAAACTTCGAAACGAATTTTCTCCAGTTAGTAGCAAATTTTGAACAGTACTTCAGGAGTTCCCAATAAGAACGAAGCCGGTCTACTGGATAAATTGCCTTTGCTACCGTAGGCAATAGTGGCAAAGAATATATGACAATTTTTTATATACGTATAATTATTTCGTGAAATATTTTAATTAATTAGCATATTTCTGCTTGTTTTCTGACAGAGCATGGATGCTTAAAAATCCTAAATTTTTTTGACGACAAAGCTTACCATTGCTACAAATTAAACATTGACCACCTTCGATGCAACATAGGGCGAACGGCTACCTCGGTAGTTGGCAGGAGTGCGAGTGTAACTTTATTGTCGGTGGGTACCTCAACGGCATTCTTTCATTCGTTTGATACGAAATTTACCATTAATACTACAGTAATTAAATTGTTCAGATCCTGCTAAACCTCTATTCTGCCGAACTTGAAAAATAAAAAATGAAGGCCATCGATTCCGGCGGATTTGCGGTCCCTCAATCTAAACAGTGAGTTTTGACGTCCATCTAGTGGCAAATTCGAAGCGTAAAGTCATCGCGAACCAAAATGTTCATATTATGTGTCGTCTTGGGGGATGTTGGAGAGGTTTTAAAATCGCACATCATAAATTATTGTACTTGTACTCCCTTTGCGATTTGATCACCAGAAGTAGATGACGCGTTTTGGAGTTATTTTGTCTTGTTGGACAACAAACGTGTTTTTAAGCTTTGTCATATAAATCCTCAGGTGAATCATTGGATTCCTTGAAGGCATACTGCACAGTTGTGTATCTTTTCAATGTACGGATATTTGGACGCAATGCGGGCTGCCCCACGAAGCTGATTTTCTATCTTATTCTAGCGGCCAGAAGACTCAGATCAATTAATTGAGCATGTATAATATCTTTGATTCACTCTCGCGTTCTGGAGAGAACACAACAAACGTCTGCTTACCCTAATGTCGTATGTCTGCGTGCGATGACATCTGCTCTGGTTGCGTCGCTGTGTATTGTAACTAAATATCGTTTATAGTGCTAGACTGTTGTGTTCACCACTACTTTGTTGCGAGTAATTATAATAATGCAGAATCTGATGCCGTTGTTACAGCTATTTTCAGTCAGAACATATCTACCTACAGCTTCATTCCTCGTATAGGCTAGATATAGTTTAGCGTCGAAATAGCTACGATATCGAAACGCTGCTGAAGATCACAGGCGAAATCTGATGTCTTTTCCAAGAAACGATTCTTGTCACTAGCAGAATGGCTGAGAGATGGCGCGTAAACATTCACGACTGCGTAACCATCTCACTTACGCGGAACCTGGCGTAAGCTAAATAAGAACGTGTAGCTATCAAGTCGAAGAGCTGACGCTGCAGCACTGGATAGGCGAAAAGCAACACCATATGTGACTGGACCACTCGCAGTGTAATGAGAAAATCATAGCTTGTTCTATAAGTTAGGCCAGAACGAGATACGTGGAGTGATGAAAGCCATTCTGGATTCCTGAATACAAGCTACGTGAATGCCGTGCTTGCTGAAACTCAGCAGCCGTATAAGATTGGCTAGTTCGCGGGGAAAGGTCCTTTACATTCCAGGCACAAACGAATGAACTATCCTTGGGTCTAAGCGGCTAATGAGGACCAGAAAAGTGTGCTTGACTTTTACTGTGCATATTTTAGCGTGCGACGTTTTTATTTGCAAAAGAAATATTGCCATCATTCGCCTTCGTCCTACTTATTCGTGGAATTTGTGCTTGTGAGCACGGCTTTTAAGACCTATACAGTCGAAACAGAGTAGTTATCAGGCAGGAACTGACTTCTATTTGAAGTTTTGTGTTAGAATTATCACTATTTAATCTCTGTCGAATACGCGACGATGCTGTTTATTCCCTAGATTCGTCTAAAAAGCCTTCAAAACTGTGGGCCACAATTTACGATTCATCCATAGTAGCTTGTTTACGCTTATCCGCCATGTGAGACTCAGCAAAAATAAGACGAACTTTTTTGTCCTCCGCCTCGGTCAGTGCAGTACGGAATCATTATCAATGTCGTATTTCATATCCTTTTGTAGGCTATAAGAGTAAGGCAGGTCGCCCATTTCAAATTTGGATAAATGGATCGGATTCAGAATCTTGCTCATTGATGTGCTGCCAATCAAGGCTGACGAGCTCCCGCCTTCCCGCTGGTTTAACTTCAGTTTTACTTATCCTAGTTGACCTACTTTTTAAGTATAACGTGCCACACCTGCCCAGATAACTGATATTTGTAGTAACCGAAAGGAATCGCTCTGGCCCCTTCTCTTGTTTGTGAAAGCACCCACGCTCTGTGCAGGTCGGGAGCTAGACTGGTTGCTAGAGGCTATTTAAGACGCCACCCATTAGTGTGTTAGCAGTGTCGGACAAGCAAATCTGACGTCGCGTTATGGCTGTGATAACCTTACATTTGGTTATCAAAATCTGCAAATTTGATTGACCAGTCACTGTCATCATCATCATCATCATCATCATCAAAGAGAAATAAAGAATTTAGCTACTGATGATTCACTCTTATATAACGGCGAGATGATAAATAAATGAAAAAAATATAATAAAGAGCAAATAGGAAAAATGCCCTAGAATGTATAATCAATAATAATACCAGAAAAAATTAAAAAAAAGATTTTTTTGTAAAGAGTGATTTATAACGGGGATGATTTAATTAATATGAATATAACGCATACCTTTACTGCGGCTGGCTCCTTTTAGAGGATAAGCCGGCTCCATTGATATCCCGGATTAAACCTCTCCATGCCGGGCGGTTGGCAGCCATTTCGGAACATAAAGAGGGCCAATGACGCTCCCAGTGACGCGGACCATAAACATTGCGTAAACCTAGGAGTTCCATGTCCGATTTGATTGTTGCAAGCCATGTCTTCAGTTGTCCGCCTCGGCGGCGGCGCCAGTTTGCACATTGACCTGGGTTCATCACCTGCCGTACCATTTCGTCTTCGGGTTTGCGTAGTACGTGCCCGAACCATTGAAGTCGACGATGTTGGATCCAGACGGATAGTTGCATGATGTCACCGCATTGGTGACGAACAGATGCGTTCGACACTCGGTCCATCCATTTTGTCTTTGTGATGTACCTAAGGCACCAATGGTCGAATACTTCGAGCTTTTTGGAGTCCTCAGAACGTAATGGCCAAGTCTCACAGCCATACAGTAGCCCAGGGCGAACAGTAGTCTGGTAGACTCGGATTTTCGTTTTGAGGCTAATTTCACTTCTTCTCCAAAGTGAGTTCTTCAATTGTAAGAAAGCAAGTCTGGCACGGTCGATGCGTGTTCGGACTTCATTCTTTGCTTGACCAGTTGGAAGTATTTTTGAGCCAAGGTACGTAAAAATCGTCGACTGTTTCGATTGGGCTGTCGTACACCGTGAGCTGCTCATCAGATGAAGATAAACCGATGGCGAAGGCTTTCGTTTTGTCGGCATTGATTTCCAGACCAACGGCTGATGAAAACTGGGCCACTTGATCCAAAACGGTTTGCATGCTCCCAAAGCTGTCAGCAAGAAGAACAACATCGTCTGCGTAATCAACATCCGTCAGCCATAGGTTATTTGATACTTGAACGCCTCGGAACCCAGTTAGCGCGTTGCTCAGAATCCAGTCAACCGCATAATTGAACAATATGGGTGACAAGGGACATCCTTGTCCAACCCCTGTGTGCAGACTGAATTCATCCGATTCTTCTCCGTAAACACGTACTCTGGCTTTGGTGGCTGCATAGTAGGCTTTGATCAGATTGACGAGTTTTATGGGCATACCGTCGAGCAGCATGATGTTCCATAGGGAGTCGCGATCAACAGAGTCAAAAGCAGCTCGGATGTCAATAAAACAAGAGACGGTTGGTTGTTGAAATTCGTTGTGATGTTCCAAAACTCGCCGTAATGTAAAGATCTGATCAACACAGTTTTTTTGTCATTAGCGAGCGAAGAATCTGAAGAGAGAGCAAGTAGATAGATATTTTAGAATGGTGGTCATTAGTTAGACCAGGCATATTCGTTCAGGCTGGCGACTATCAGCAGGCCGCCTTAACACCGGCTCCTACTGATGAGTCGCCAGTAAGCACGAAACGAATGTGCATGATTATAATTTCTCCGTCTATGCTGCCTTTGGTTTGTCCTTCTGGTCACAACTGAACTAATTTGTTACTTGTTCGCAAAACCTAATACATACTTTGCATATATATTAGTTCTTCGCAACAAACAGTATTTAACTGTAATATATTGAATTGAATGATGTCATGCTTACCGCGAAATGTGATAACTGATATCGATGAAGGCTAGAGTGTATGGTTTAACTGGAATAACAGGTGTTCGGAAATTGTTGTAATTCTCAATTTGGGTGAACTTTAGCATAAATTTATATCCATCAGGTTGGTATCATGTACCGACTCGAAACCATAGTGTTAGTATCCGGTACTCATCGATTTCAAAAAAGGTATCAGTTACTAACACAATGGCCACAGTGTTAGTATCCTTTACAGACTCGGTATATATATTATATAGTGTGAGTTAGCATTGAAGTCATATTGTCTTTGACTTCAGATTATGTTAGCTTCACTATTACAGGTTTACACATTCGTCTAGGAGATTGTACCGTCCTATTATTCTACATTCTTCTACCGAATATATAGTGGTTAAAGGGCGTAATACCGGCTCCTACTGATGAGTCGCCAGTAAGCACGAAACGAATGTGTATGAGATTATACTTTCCGTTCATGCTGCCTTTGGTTTATCCTTCTGGTCACAACTGAACTAATTTGTTACTAGGTTCGCAAAACCTAATACATACTTGCAACACAGCCTTTGCCTGGGCGGAATCCACCCTGATTGGGACGGGTACGGACATGCCGCTCATTACAGAAGCGGTTCAATAGAATCGACGCTAACAGCTTGGATGCGGTGTTGAGAAGACTGATACCACGGTAGTTTTCGCACCTTGATCTATCACCCTTTTTGGGAAACGGTAGCAGGATTGACATTCCGAAGTCTGACGGGCATGCTTCTTGTTCCCAGATAGAAGAGAACAGTCGATGGATTGATGGCAGTAGTGCGCCTATACAGGCCTTGTAGATCTCTGCAGGAATTCCATCTTCACCGGGGGATTTCTTGCTCTTCATGCGCTGGATGGTCGTAGCGATCTCAACCT
This sequence comes from Eudiplozoon nipponicum, assembly GCA_029291075.1. Classification (NCBI taxonomy): domain Eukaryota; kingdom Metazoa; phylum Platyhelminthes; class Monogenea; order Mazocraeidea; family Diplozoidae; genus Eudiplozoon; species Eudiplozoon nipponicum. The sequence continues at coordinate 22,731 of JAQBSW010004178.1, forward strand.
CAGTTGGGGAAGAGCAGTCCACATCGTAGCTGGGTTTAGATGTTGCAGGTGGTTGCGGTGGGGAGCGGCCACTGTATGGTCGGTTCAATAACTGCGAAAAATGTTCAACCTATCTTGCGATTTTGCCATTGACATCAGAAATCAAGTCTCCTGTTTCGCTGCGTAGAATTGTCTCTGCATTGCGCTTACCGGATGCTTTACGTATAAGACGGAAGAGACCCCGAAATCACCGACGTTTGCAGCCGATTCCATGGCGGAAGCCATTTCATCCTAGTACTGCTTACGGTCAGCCCGAGCAGACCTCGTGGTTTCACGTCTCAGGTGGCGATAATTAGGCGCGTTATTCATCCGGGCATCTATTGCTTTTTGTGACGCCCGCATCGTGCGTTCAGAGATCCAGTCTTTATGGTGACTTTTGATGGTTCTGAGCGTTTCAAGCGCAGCTTGCTGAGTAGAGAGTTTCAAGTTATTCCATTGATGCTCCACATTGGTTTTATCTACGGCATGAGTTCCACTGTCAGCGGCAGTCAACTTTGCAGTGATTGAGGCAGATAGCGCTGTACAACGGGATGGGTCCGTTAGGGCAGCAACATTCAGGCGTTTCGTAGGTTGACTGCGCCGTCGGGACTTGAGATGGAGCCTCAATTTGGCACGTACTAGAGTGTGGTCGGACCCTCCTCGGTTGCCAGTTTCAGCTCCTCGGTATGACCTGCACCCTTCGACAGAAGACATCCAACGCGACCGTACCAGAATGTAGTCGATCTGATTGGCTGTGTGACCATCGTTTGAATATCAGGTGAGCAAATGCCTGAGGGTCCATGTAATCCTGTGGCTGTTGTCCCCTTTGTGTCGGGGAACACACGCCGCGTCATGGTGCCGTCGTCGGGCTCATGTGGTATTTTATAGGAGATCCGATTGCCGGTCGGAGATCCACTACGCCCTGGTGACACCACCGCCATAGCCCCGTTAGCCCATGTACGATCGATCATCGAAACATGGTTATAACGCATATATAACATTGAAATGAGGCAGACTAGGCCATGTCAGATTTAAGACAAGGCAATATCTGCAATACATCTCCGTAGATTAGTTTATAGCATATTAACAAATCCGATAGATTTCATTAACGTCTGAGTTGTGATGCTATTATGAAACCAGAACTCGATAACAAATAACAGTTATATTTCGCGTTCAACTGCCTCAAAGAAATAGTTAAATTAGAGTTTAATATTCAAAGTTCATAACCACAATTTTATAAATAATAAGATTATGACAATTTTCTCTCTCTGTATCGATTTTCTACTGATTCATCAAAAAGACTGTGCAAGGCTTAATTAGAGACTAAACGCTGTCAACACTAATGCTGCTGTTTATTGAAGTAGCCAAATTTGTTTTTAAGCTCACATATGACGATGCTTCTCATGAGTATGCGGTAGTGAAGTATCGGTATAATAGTGCTGGTATAATTTCACGCAGTAGAAACACTAGTGGTGGTATCTTCTTTTTTATATATTAAGACAAAGAGTAGATCCTTTATTTAAAAAGGAATACAGACATTTATGAATTTTATGACTTTGTGCTAGGTATTTATGGGGCTGGTTGTCTTATCACAGAGGGATGTCGTGGTGAAGGTGGCTTCTTAGTGAACAGTGAAGGTGAACGTTTCATGGAGCGTTATGCTCCGAATGCTAAGGATCTAGCCTCTCGTGATGTTGTCAGCCGATCCATGACTGTCGAAATTCGTGAGGGTCGTGGCGTAGGTCCCAGACGTGACCATATCTTCCTACAACTGCATCACCTTCCAGCCGAACAGCTTCATAAACGTCTGCCAGGTATTTCAGAGACGGCAATGGTGTTCGCTGGCGTCGATGTCACTAGAGAACCTATTCCTGTATTACCTACTGTTCACTACAACATGGGAGGCATACCAACCAACTATAAAGGCCAGGTATCTTGTTACTATGCATTTTAATTGTATAACTGATATGATTGTTTATTTGTACACTGTTCTGAATCACAGTAACAAGCACAGCAAACGGGCAGAATGATTAGACAAGTCAGAAGAAAGAGTTGCCTAAAATATTAGGCTTTATTCATCATATAATGCAGATATACATGCTAAAAGACAAAGCAAAACATGTTAGTATACGAACGGTGTGAATATAAATGTGTGTACAAATAAACAATCATATCATTCTCCTCCACTGCGATTTGTAGCGTAGCGTCAGAGTCGGAACAAGACTGTTATAGTAACAATTCAAAGAGGATTGAGAAAAACATAGTATTTAAACATTTCCACTTCGTAAGTTATAAGGATGAACACGTTGTTGTTGATTGATAAGGTTTTCGAGATTCTCTGATAGGTCACGAGCATTTGAGTTATCCGTAGATTCACCATTTGCCTTAACATTATCAATATCGGTATCGTCATTATAGGAGGTTTGTTCATCAGCAACAACCGGTTCATTTTCACAGAGTCCCATATTAGTTCCAGCTTCATTCATCAGTGCGTCGGAGCCTTTCGGGGCTAATTGACGGATAGATACTGTATCTTCTCTTCCATCAGAAAAACGAACATGCGCATAGTTAGGATTGCAATGAATTAGTTCAACTTCTTCCACAGAGGGGTCATATTTAGAAACTCTAGCATTCTTCTTGAGTAAAACTTTGCCAGGAACAGTAAGCCAGGTTGGGAGTGTGGTACCAAAAGTCGACCTTCTATTGTGTCGAAAAAGACGCTCGTGAGGGGTTTCGTTGGTAGATGTGCACAATAATGAACGGATTGAATGTAATGCGTCCAGCAGCACGCATTCCCAGTTTTCAACTGAAAGCCTTTTTGATCTGAGAGCGAGAAGGATCGATTTCCATAAGGTACCATTCATTCTTTCTACCTGTCCATTTCCTTTGGGATTATAAGGAGTCGTTCTACTCGAAGCTATACCTTTTTCCCGAAGAAAATTTTGTACCTCGGTCGACATGAAGGAAGAACCTCTGTCTGAGTGAATGTACGAAGGCATCCCAAACATTGCGAATATTTGACACAGGTGAAGTATGACGGTGTGACTGCTAAGGTCAGGACAAGCAAATGCAAAGGGAAATCGAGAATATTCATCGATGACCGTCAGTAGATAACGATTACGAGTTGATGAAGGAAGAGGTCCTTTAAAATCGATAGATAACCGCTCAAACGGTTGGGTAGCTTTGATTAATTGGCCTTGAATTGCCGAAGGAAATCTGGGCTTGATTTCAGAGCACACTTCACAACTCAAGGTCATTTTTCGAATTTCATCAATAGAATATGGTAAATTACGAGATTTCACAAAGTGGAGCATACGAGAAATTCCAGGATGACAAAGAGAATCATGTATTTGTTTTAAATCCAGTCCATTTAGAAGCGCACCACAACAGGATCGACTTAGTGCATCTGCTGCTTTGTTATCTTTTCCGGGTCTATAGACAACATCGAAGCTGTAAGGTGATAATTCCATTTTCCAGCGCAAAATTTTATCGTTCTTCACTCTTCCTCGATTTTGATTGCCAAAAATAAAGGAAACAGATCTTTGATCAGTGACAAGTTTGAAATGATTACCCAAAAGTAAATGCCTCCATTTTCGAATAGCTTCAACCACGGCATAGGCTTCTTTTTCAACAGCTGAGTGATGTTTTTCAGATGGCGTCAACGTCCGAGAGAAAAACGCCACAGGTCTTCCATCTTGGTTCAAAGTGGCAGCAATAGCTACGTCCGAAGCATCAGTTTCGACGACAAACGGAATATCACAACGAATAGAAGCTAAAGTTGCTACGGCTAATTCTTTTTTAAGATCATCGAAATTTTGTTTCACAGAGACGGGCAAAGGAAAAGTTCGATTATGAACGAGTGAGTGAATTTTATCGGAGAAGTTGGAGATCCACGGCGAATAATAAGCGAAAAATCCCACAATTCTTTGTTGCGATTGCACATTCGACGGTGGTGGGAGATCTTGTAAAGGCTTTAATCGGTCAGGATCAGGTTTAATTTTTCCATTCGATATTTGAAAACCAAGAAGAGTAATTTCTTTAGCTGCGAAAATGCTCTTTGATTCATTTAAGGTCAATCCATATTTTTTAGCGGCATTAAGAAATTTGTTGAGATTTGTTTCGTGTTCAAGCGTATCTCTCCCGCAAACTGTCACATTGTCCACATAGACAAATGTATCTGTGAGATGTTCCTGTGCGATTATATGATCCATAGTTCTTTGGAAACATGAGACACCATTCGTCACTCCGAAGGGAATGCGACGGAATTGAAACAAGCGTCCACACGCTTCGAAAGCAGTAAATACCTTTTCATGTTCTTGGATAGGTATCTGGTGGTAAGCGCTTTTGAGATCCAAAGTGCTGAATATATGATATTTTGAAATGGTTTCAGCCATTTGGTCTATTTTCGGCAAAGGATAGGCGTCTAAGAGTGTGAATTTGTTGACCGTTTGGCTGTAGTCCACAACCATACGTTTCTTGTGATTCTCATTCGATACCACGAGAACTTGTGCTCTCCACGGGGATGTTGAAGGTTCGATAATGCCATCAGAAACTAATCTGTTTATTTCATCCCGGATAAATATTTCATCCATTCGACTGTACCTTCTTGATTTCGTAGCAATAGGCCTCCAGTTAGCAGTTAAATGATGGAAAAGAGGCGGGGACGTAACAGATGCAGGTTTCAGTAAACAGACGGTGAATGACGATTTATGACCACCAAAAGAGATATTTACACTTTTATGCAATCCAAGGAAGTCATGACCGAGGAGTACGTCAGTACAAAGATCAGAAAGTATAGATAGCTTGATATTTTGATAAACACACTTGATATTTTGATAAACACATGATTTGTATTGAATCGACACAAAACAATGACCTTTGGTATGACTCGAAAATGAGCTAGACGCCATGGTTATTGTTTCTTGAGAGGAGTGAATTTTCCAATTATTTTTCAAAACGAAGGCTTCTGAAACATAACTAACAGGAACTGCCTGTATCAATGAGAGCATGACAATTTATGTTATTGACTTCTAGATTTATTACACATTTGGTGAGACAATCTGGAGTAGCAGCTAATACAGTTGCAGATATGGTAGGATGAAGCGTCGAAACCACTGGGCGGTGATTCTTAGAGTGCCATACCTTTTGAAAATGTCCTTTGTTTCCACAACTTTTACAGAAAGCGTTTCTGGCCGGACATTTCCACCTTAAATGATAATCGTAACCACAAAAGTCACATTTTTGTTTAACAGCAGCAACAAGATTATCTGTAGATTTATCGGAGGTTGATGAAGGACTGAGTGGCTGAACCGTTGCAATGTGTGCAGAATTCAAACAGTTTTGATATGATAATGATTGCTTTTCCGCCATTTCGAGACCACGTGCTTGATCAAAAGCCTTTTGAAAATTAAGTGAGTTGTGTTCTAAGAGACGTTGTCTGATTGAATTGGACTGGATTCCATTAATGAAGGTATCGCGCAGAGCATCGTCTCGATTTTCCTCGGCCGTAGTTGGTTTGAAATTGCATTCCCTAGCTAACGATTTCAGAATCTGAACAAATTGATCTAATGTTTGTCCATTTTCTTGTTTAGTAGTCGCGAGTATATGACGAACAAAGACTTCATTTTTCGGTCTGACATAGAGATTCATTAGAGTTTTGATAGCATTATCATACGTATCGCAGTCAACGATGTGTTCATATACGTTAGGAGAGACGTAGGAAATAAGAGTGTCTAATTTATCCGGATTCATGGATTCGACTGTTTTTAGGAGGCCACAGAATGTACGATACCAATGATTCCATTGTTTTGCTGCATCTGGTGCACTAGGTTCAACATCCAATCGATCTGGTCGAATTAGGCGTTCCATGATTGGGTTATATGATGAATAAATTGTTCTGAATCACAGTAACAAGCACAGCAAACGGGCAGAATGATTAGACAAGTCAGAAGAAAGAGTTGCCTAAAATATTAGGCTTTATTCATCATATAATGCAGATATACATGCTAAAAGACAAAACAAAACATGTTAGTATACGAACGGTGTTAATATAAATGTGTGTACAAATAAACAAACATATCATACATATCGTACATTCACTCAGACAGAAGTTCTTCCTTCATGTCGACCGAGGTACAAAATTTTCTTCGGGAAAAAGGTATAGCTTCGAGTAGAACGACTCCTTATAATCCCAAAGGAAATGGACAGGTAGAAAGAATGAATGGTACCTTATGGAAATCAATCCTTCTCGCTCTCAGATCAAAAAGGCTTTCAGTTGAAAACTGGGAATGCGTGCTGCTGGACGCATTACATTCAATCCGTCCATTATTGTGCACATCTACCAACGAAACCCCGCACGAGCGTCTTTTTCGACACAATAGAAGGTCGACTTTTGGTACCACATCACCAACCTGGCTTACTGTTCCTGGCAAAGTTTTACTCAAGAAGAATGCTAGAGTTTCTAAATATGACCCCTCTGTGGAAAAATTTGAACTAATTCACTGCAATCCTAACTATGCGCATGTTTGTTTTCCTGATGGAAGAGATGATACAGTATCTATGCGTCAATTAGCCCCGAAAGGCTCCGACGCACTGATGAATGAAGCTGGAACTAATATGGGACTCCGTGAAAATGAACCGGTTGGTGCTGATGAACAAACCTCCTATAATGACGATACCGATAATGATAATGTTAAGGCAAATGGTGAATCTAAGGATAACTCAAATGCTCGTGACTTATCAGAGAATCTCGAAAACCTTATCAATCAACAACAACGTGTTCATCCGTATAACTTACGAAGTGGAAATGTTTAAATACTATGTTTTCTCAATCCTCTTTGAATTGTTACTATAACATTCTTGTTCCGACTCTGACGCTACGCTACAAATCGCAGTGGAGGAGAATGATATGATTGTTTATTTGTACACACATTTATATTCACACCGTTCGTATACTAACATGTTTTGCTTTGTCTTTTAGCATGTATATCTGCATTATATGATGAATAAAGCCTAATATTTTAGGCTACTCTTTCTTCTGACTTGTCTAATCATTCTGCCCGTTTGCTGTGCTTGTTACTGTGATTCAGAACAATAACACGCACAATATAACCATGAACGATACAAATTATGATGGTTACATACTGAATTGGCCGTTACGCAGTATAAAAACGGTCGCCTTATCTGCTGAGTCGTGCAGGGCGGATAAGCGAAATCAGGCTACTGCAGACACCTTCATCTTTGATTCTACCTCCTTTCCTTATCTTTACTTTTCCCAATATAACTAATGATCATTTAGATACCGTGAATATGGTGGGTGTTAATCATATCACTGAACCCAATATCGGATCGCCAAAAATCGAAAATTGCTTAATTAGACTTCCATTCATCTAACCTAGTTTAGGTTTAACATTTAATTGGCGAACACTTGATAAAAACTAAAAAGCTATTTCACCTAAGTTGGATAAATTAAAAATCGATGTATGTCGCGTATCTGATACCAGAATACAGGATCCTATGTGCATTACAGAACTGGTAGTACCATCCTTATCTACGCGTTATTGGCTTAGAATATCTGGTTCTACGGTGTTTTCTCAAGCCGGTAAATTTGGCGTCGGTTTTATCCTTAGTACACGAGCTCAAGTTTGCTTAATTAAATGGATCCATTTAAATAGATGACTTTGTGCGGCACGTTTAAATAAATCTACTAAAATCAATGAAAAACCGTAATCAACGTTGCCTTTTCATTGTATATGAATATGCTCCTACTGATTGCAGCACTGACGAAAGCAAGGACGCTTTCTTCTCCGAACTAAGCTCATCACTAAGTAGAGCAAGAAGTTGAGATTTAGTATTGGTTAAATGTGACATGAATGATAAAGTTGGACGCTTAAGTAACGCAGAATTTAATTTAGGTGAAAGATACACTTTAAGCTCGACTCGAAACAATACTAGTGAACGGCTGTTGGATAGCTGCGTGGAACATAGCTTATATTTAAGTAGCAAAAATTCAGACGTAGTGCAAGGTGTTTCGCGGCATAGCGTCCTTCAATCCCCGGACAAGGCTGGATTCATATAGATCATGTAGCAATTAGTTAGAGGTGGCCTGGTTTCATCCAAGATTGTCGTTTTGTGGAAAACTTATGTTGACTCGGACCATGAGCTTAGCCTTTGTAGATTTGCACTAAAATTTTACGGTAAAGTAAATAAAAGTAAACCTTAAATAGATGTAAGCAAACTCTAACAACCTTCCGTCTGACAAAAAAATTCGACGATATTCTAATCAAAACTGTCCGGTCTTGATGTCGATAATTAGAATTTAATTTGGACGAAGATAAGCACCACTATGCACATTGCGAGTACTACTGTATGTGAAATTATAGGCCTCGTAGAAATAATCATTGGCTCTCCGTAAAATCTGTAGAGATACTCGAAAGAAGGCGACACATTCCACCTATCTCTGCTCGTAATAATATTCGTAGAAATATAACACGCCAACTTATGCACGATCTAAATGTCGATCTTGAATCTTTTTGCCTCAGAAAGGTTGAAGAGATGGAGAAGTGTTCACATCAGGTAATAGCCACCGTTTGTTCCAACTTTTATCTGTGCTACATGTTCGAGAATATGTAAAGTTAGTGAAACTATAAATGATAGTAATAACCATCTAATATCCGATAAAATAAGTCGTCTTGATAGGTTGACTGAGCCCTTCATAAATAAATTCACTTGAGCACCTGCGCCAGTTCCGATTTCCGAAAGCATGTCTGTATCAACAGTGTGGGAGGTTAATCTCGAGGAATCATCAGAGTTAGAAATACGGGATGCATTTCTATCTCTTTAACCTTGCAAAGCCACGGGCCCTAATGATTTGCTTCAGGGCTTATTTAAGGATGATGGCGATATTATTTCGGGAGCGTGGACTATCCTATTCCGTCACATAGAGTGAGGAGACCGTACCACTTGGAATTGGTGGACCATCGTCCCTTTCTTCAAAAAATGCAATCATAAATCGTGTGATACTCATCGTGGTAGCAGCTTGACTCCAGTCTTGTCTAGGTTATTTGCTTCGATTATATTGCGTCGTCTTAGCGCTTCTCGTGAAAATAACAAGCAGGATTTCGATTAGAAAGAAGTTGTATAGATGATATTTTACCTTAAGGCCAGTTCTTGAACAGAGAAATGTCTATTACTTTACCACAATAGCCGTCTTTTTAATTCGCAAGGGAAAATTTCGCAATGTTATATTCGATATTCTGGCGAAAAGTGGTGTACCTATCGAATCTGTACATATACGCGCTCTCTAAAGAAACATTTATGGTCGCGTTAAGGTCTACGAACAACTTTATCACCAGCAGTGTTGTTCGTCAAGGCTGTCCACTTCCCCCTTCTTGTTTAATTTTATAAAAGATACTATAATGAATTATCAATTCTCTCAAATCACCAAATTGTGTTGATATTCTCCTGTGCATGACAATGTATTGTTAATGCTGCCTGTTAATGCTAATTTAGCTGGTAATGGTTTTGTAGATGTTTAATGGATTTATTTGTATGAGTTATCTAGATAAATATACCGCTTTTACTAGTGCTCTCTCATAAATCTCACTACTAATTTTGTGCATACATTACTATTTTTGTCGTTTCCCATGGTTATATGGCAGGAAAACTTTAGTTACTTTTGGCTTTTGTATGATTGTGGATGATGATTAACAGACAAAACAGCAGGAATCTAGTTATTCCGTTCTGTGAATTTTACAAAAGCTGTACCAAAAGAATTGAATAAACCAGACCTTGCTGAAACATATTTGCTGTCAGATTCCAACGAATGTTTGCCCATGCGTGTATGTCTAAAGCTGTAATTATGTTACTCGGCGTAACTTATTGACCGATGTCAAGAATAAAAGGGTCCTATCACAATATTGCTGGTCTACCATTTCAGTTCAGCCGCCCACCGGACTTGGCTTGATATCTTGGCGATCAGGATATGTGAATTTTCTTTTTAGATTGTGTTCCAGTCAGCTCTATCGACAGTCAAATCTCGTCAACGAGTAGCCGGAAAAAGCTGATTGGAGAATTTATTTTGACCAACGTCGTCTGACGTAGAGTTGGCAGCGACTTAGAAAGAATCTAGTGAATACATCGATTTACCTAATTGTTCGTGAGCTGGTCGCTAAAATTGGGCCTTTTCATGGTATCAGCGCTACAAACAGGGTACACAGATTATGTAATTTGAGGATTTTTGACTTGGTGTTTTAGGTTTCGGATACTGTTGACGTAATTCAAGAATGCGTCGTCGTGTATGAATTTGGTCTACTCATCCCAGTTTGGTCAAAACTGCAGGGAAAGGCTTAATTCGCCCGTAAAGGAATTGAATTAAATATTACGAGTATTACTTGTGAAATATTTATTGTTGTTCTTGTTGATTCGTTTTTTGGAACATGTTGGGATAAAATTAGCTCCTAATTATGAGGTATTTTAGCCATAATGCTAAATGGTGAATATGTGCTCTTTTGCGTTGTAGACGAACAATTTCTTATTTCTTTGAAAATGAACATCTAGTTTGCCTTTTGATGTTTTGTTATCTGTTTAAGAGACGTAAGGCATACAAACAGCTCTCATGATAAATTTTATGTTTCGAAAAGTTTCGTTGTTGGCTTTCATCATTCACCAAATATATAATCACTATCTTACGAGAAATGCATGCAGACGTGACTGTCCATGTTGCCTCCATAATACTAAAATAGGTTGTTTTACCCTCAGCAATTGGTTTTCACAGTCTGGCAACTGGTGTACACAAGCTGGTCGTACTAGCAGCGTTATCATGAATCTTTCTTTTGATAAATACATACGATTACTGCTCTTGCAAATAAACGAAGGTGCTACAAATATTGCCGCCAATGGATGTCCTCGTTCCCCGTGCTATTATTTAGATAGGATAGCGTCTCTATTTCCATAGCACTGTCAAACAATGACAGTTGATGCAAGTCTTGGTTGCTCCTCGAGTTACTCAGTGGAGAAGTGGATTACGTATGCATATGCTTCAGGGTTTTCATGGAACCAACTAAGCGGATGACTAATTTCCGTATATGCATGTGTGAAGTCTGCTTATATTATTATCTTTATTTAATTAAAATTTTTAGATAGATTTTAATATTTCAGTACAATTTTTTGAAAGCATGTAAGCTGTACTAATTGAGCACTGTTACATAATGGCCAGGTATTACGTTATGATGTGGCTACGCGCAAAGACGTCCTTGTGGAAGGCCTTTATGCCGCTGGCGAGTCAGCTTGTGCATCCGTCCATGGTGCTAATCGTCTGGGCGCCAATTCTCTGCTCGATCTGGTTGTGTTCGGTCGGGCTTGTGCTCTCGACATTGCACATCAGCATTCACCCGGCGACACTGGCGATGATTTGAATTCTAGTGATAGTGGACTCGCATGTCTGGATAATCTTGACAAATTGCGCAACAGCACGGAGACGGGAGAATTTTCAACAGCCCAGGTATATTTCCAGAGTACATGAGTAGCTGCTTTGTTTGGAAATTCCTTATTTTACTTTTCTTAAGAAGTGCTGCTTACGAGTTAATTCTGGCGGATAGCTAGACCCACAGCTGCGCTTTACCAGCCTAATTTCAGCCGCAATTTCAGGCGCAATTTTTTCACTTGATCACGGTTAATCTATGGAAACATACGTGCCTGGTGATTCGGTATTATTCGCGTAAGCTCTTTTTGTGCAGTGATCTGGATCTGTAAATGTGTCCATAGCCTCTACTTTGTTTCATTTAAATAACAAAACCTGCACAGCGAAACAGTTCTTTTAATGTTGCTACTTGTAATTTGAAGTAGTATGTGCAATTTAAGATATATATGTATTTCTGTCGATAATGTATCTGGTAACCGGGCTGTTCAAATGGGACCACTATGCTATGGCAGAGACAGCGTAAGTGTATGGTATAATTTCAGATTAAAATGCAGTTTGTGCTTCCTGGCGTTTTATTATATATATATATATATATATATATATATATATATAAATATATTTGCCACATAAATATGGGACAGTTGAATCCAAAATCTAAAATAATGTGTATTTATGAATTAGTAAAGTTAACTGCTATTAAAATCTTTAGCAATGCGAATTTAAGGAAAATACATCGTTTATAATGTGTAAAAAAACCTGTAAACGGTATCGACACTGCGATTTTTTGATAGACTCAATTCCATCAAAATTGAGAATGAGAATCGTTTTTAAAATTTGATACTCCAACAAAGCCATATACTAGTGTTTAATAGTTGTGACCAGAAGGATAAACCAAAGGCAGCATGAACGGAAAGTATAATCTCATGCACATTCGTTTCGATTAACTTACTTACAGATATTGCATGAGATTATACTTTCCGTTCATGCTGTTTTGGTTTATCCTTCTGGTCACAACTGAACTAATTTGTTACTAGGTTCGCAACACCTATTAAATACTTGCATATATATTAGTTCTCCACAACAAACAGTATTTAAAAGCCATATACTGTGGCTTCAGTCGATATTAGCTATCATATTTTATGGTAATGATGACATCATTCAAGGAATCATACCAGAGTATAAGGCTTTTTATGAGTAGCCCGTGTTAAAAGTGGCTTTCTTCTCAATTTTTGTGAAATTTAGCTTATCTACAAAATCATTTTATTTGTTTTATTTATGGCCTTGGTACCTATTAAGCATAGTGAGTTGTCTTTGATGCGGAGTTGCTAAAAACTGTCCGAAATTAACTGCTACTGCTTTAATACAATTAAATGTAGCAGATCCAACCGCAAGAAAGCTGTTTTGTCGATGTTAACTTGCCTTACAGCTTGGCGATAAGGAAGTGTATAGGTTTAGTTTGCCTCACTTCTGTGTGTTATCTCGGTAAATATACTAATTTCACCTTGATCCCCGTCATAATTACTCTGTTCAAAAAGTATTTTGTAATTTTATCTTTTGATTGTATATTATTTTCTCTTTTTTAATTTTTTTGCTTATGGCTATGTGACATTTGAAGAGTAAGTTACTAACGATCACTTTTAATCAAGGAATGCGATCTTGATATAAACACCTGACCTATTATGTACATATATTTGGCAGTATAAACTAAGTATTGTGGGACACGTGTGCTTCGGAATCTGGTGCTCTAACCACTGATCCACCCTGCCCTTAAAACCGGATTCCGAAGCAGACGTTCCCAGGTTCGAGCCCTGTACGCGTTAAATTCTGGACGGGACGTAATGAGTTCCTAATAAGGTAGAAACCAGTCTACTAGATGAATTTACTTTTCCACACTGTACAATACTTAGTTGTATAGTGGGTTTGATGCGTACATCCTGCTAATACGTATGCGTGATCAGTAAGCACGAAACGTATGTGCACATGAGATTGAAATGTTTTTTCGTGTATTTCATATTTTGCTGCCAGATTTCTTACTTCTCGAATTTATTAGTGGGGACTGACCATAGTTTTGTTATGTTCGACAACTTGTTAAATACAATAAAATTGGTGTGTACTTCAAGCTGGCAAAATTGATTTTAAAATTTATTACCACCACCTGCGCAATCAATGATTGTTTACATGTATTACCTATATATGTAGCAAAAGCTGCAAAAGGTTGATTTTCGTGACTACATGGAAATTGTGCAGCCCACATTTCCAGTCAAATACAATTTTCGCGAGACTATTAGAGGTCGAAGCAGCATATTCAATTTTGCTTTCCATATATATGCATTGCGGTTTGCTCCTAGCTATTCAGTTTGCTGTCATATTCAGATGATGATGATGGAAATTCGAAACGCGTCAGTGTGTGTGACAAACAGTAGTTTTGCTGTTGTTCGACGACTGATTAAATACAATTAGATTGGTGTTTACTTCAAGTTTGCAAACTTGATTTGAAGAATTGTTGCCACCGCTCGCGCAATCAATGATTGTTTACTTTTTACCGGAAGTTAACCTATTTGGCAAATAAGAGTAAGCTCATTATTTTATTTGTGTTTAAATGACAAATTCGTTTGATGTAGATACCAAGAATTTTTTATTTACAAGTTAAGTTTGCATGATTTTGCAAATGAAGGAATGCAAACTTTTTGAGTTTGCATAATATCTTTCATATGTGTGAGTTATTTAGGTCGATGATGACTGAACAATTATTTGTTCCTTTCGGTGGTGATTGCACTTTGGAAATAATAACAAAAAAATATTGGATTGGACGCGTGAAACTGGACAAGTTGCATACTTTAAGTCTTAATGGGTATTTGTGAGAATAATCTGCTCTAACAATATATTTCTATAACGCGATTTCAAACTAACTTAATAGAATTTATTAATGCTAAATACTTATTAATTTGCTGGAATTATGTATATATATATATATGTATATATATGTATATATATATATGTATATATATATATATATATATATATATATATATATATATATATATATATATATACCGTATACTGTTCAGGCCTTCTGAAAAAATTATGGTTCTAATCATAATTGTTCAATCATATTGACAAATTATATATATATATATATATATATATATATATATATATATATATATATATATATATTGTCAAATTATATGTATCGTCAAATTATTTGTAATTTTATACTGGTGATTTTTTTATTTTTGCTTTAATAAAAATTTGTCTCTGGCAATCAGCAAAACAAGTAAGCATTAGTCAGGTTTAGAATTAATTTTTTGAATCATTTACTTCTGAATCAGACGTGAAATTTGTCATCTCAGTTCCTTGTTTTGCTTTTATTTTTTTCCTCTGTTAGGTGCGTGATGAAATGCAGCGTACAATGCAGGAGCACGCCGCCGTTTTTCGAGAGGGCGCTACTTTGAAAGCGGGCTGTGACAAAATTGCCAAACTTTATAACGAGAAGCTCACTCGACTGAAGCTGTCGGACACTAGTCTCATATGGAACAGTGACCTGGTTGAAGCTTTGGAACTGCAGAATCTCATGCTGAACGCCAGTCAGGTGAGGAAGGGTAATAGCTTAATCAATAACTTCGTGTTCTAATTTATCATTAAACTATATCAAAGTAATTCTCTGTTTATCAATATTTTAATACAAGAATGCAGGTAAGCTTTACCAAAGTAAAGTTTGTGCTTTTTGAATATTTACGATATTTATATTTGTTACCTAATAGCACTTTCTAGAATAGCTAACTGACTCGTACTGATCTTCGTTGGTCACTGTTAGATTGTGCATGAATATCCATTTGCAGGAGTTGAATTAGCAGTTTTAGTTGAATAATACTGGGAAGAGACAAGCTACTGTTCTCATCCCCTATGTGCCGGAGAAATAGACTAGTGCTTTTAGTTAAGCCTTGAATGGGGCTGTTGCGGCAATAACGCGTAAATACATGAGATTTTACGCAATACCGCAATGGGGTATAGTGCGTATATCCAACAAGGAGATACAAATCCACACATATATTCACTTATTTAATAATTTTTCTGTTAATGAGGTCGGTAAAAATTTGTTTAATGATAACAGTAATTATATTTTCAGGCAGTAACCAAAAAATGCACTTTATTGCCAAAATCTTCTGCCATTGCCGTGATAAATATATTTTTTATCTTGACAGCAACACTGGCATTTCCTGTTACTCTATTTAAATATTTAAACAAATGTAATTATGCATGCATGATCATTTAAATACCTACGTGCTAACCATTGTATATATACGTGTGTACATATACCCATACATGCACGCATACATACATACATACATGCACATGCATATATACAGGAAAAATACGTACATGTGTAAATACGCGCATCACACGTACATAACTGCATATATAAAGACTGATTGTCATTTAATATGCATTGATAACCATTTTTATATTCGCAAAGTTGATAAAAAGAATTTTTATCACTTCCAGCGTAATCAATGATTGGTTAATTGTATAAATTATATAGTGTAATGAAAATCGCGATCCCTGTGTTCTTTTCGGCGTGAAAATATTCTACAGGCTAATCCAACTGGTCTGGATGGCGAAAATACGAATTTACTTTGGTCCTATATGCACAATGCAGGTACTACTGTTTGTGGCATTGCAGGCTCGTAGAAATAATCATTGGTTCTTTGTAAAATCTATGGAGATAATCGAAACAAGGCGCCAAATTCCACCTGGCTCGACTCATAATATTACTCGTCGCAATATAGGACGCCAACTTTAAGCGCAGTCTAAAAGTCGATCTCGAAAACTTTTGGACTAGAAAGGCTGAAGAAATGGATGAAACTTTCGCGTAAGGTAATAGTCGCTGTTTGTTCCATCTTATACGCGCAACAGGTCCGAGAAAATAAAAATTCAGTGGAACTATAAATGATAGTAACAATCATTTAATAACCGATAAAATAAGTCGTCTTGACAGGTTGGCTGAACACTTCAAAGCTTAATTTTCTAGTGCTCCCGCGTTAATTCCGATTCCCGAAAGCATGTCTGCATCAACAGTGTGGAATGTTAATCTCGAAGAACCATCCGAGTTAGAAGTACGCGATGCAATTATATCTCTTAAACGCCGCGAATCTCCAGGTCCCGATGATTTGCTTGCAGGATTGTTTAAAGATGGAGGCGATATATTTTTCAGGAGCGTTGAACAAACTTTTTAATGCTATATGGAATGAGGAAACCATACCACTTGATTGGAATGAGTTAAACATCATTTCTATTTTCAAAAAAGGCAATCGTAATTCGTGTGATAACCATCGTGGTATAAGCTTGACTCCAGTCGTATCTAGGTTATTTGCTTCGATTATCCTACGCCGTCTTAGCGCTTCACGTGAATCACATACAAGAGAAGAACAGGCCGGATTCCGCGCAGGACGAGGTTGTATAGATAATATTTTTACGTTAAGGCAAGTCTCGAACAGAGACATTTATATCACCGTCCCACAATAGTCGTCTTTCTAGACTTCAAGGGTGCAGTTGATCGGTGGATCGCAATGTTTTATTCCATATCTTGTCGAAAAGCGGTGTGCCCACAAAATTTGTTAATATTATACGAGCTCTCTACACAAGTACTTCTGGTCGCGGTAAGGTCTACAACGAATTAACGCATTACTTTACAACCAGCAGTGGTGCTCGTCAAGGATGTCCACTATCAATCTTTTTGTTTAATTTTGTAATCGATGCTATTATTAATACCACTCTTCCACACATTCAGGTGTTGAAGTTTTCCCGGACGGAAAACTAGTCGATCTTGACT
>JAQBSW010004178.1:45000-72486 GCA_029291075.1 Eudiplozoon nipponicum
GACTACATCCATCTGCGGAAGCTGAGTTGCCCAAGAACTGCATTTGTCTATATAACTGCTTCTTTTGCAGGATTAAAATATAATTGCCATTCTATGGCTTCAGGCAACATATTTTTCATTGGAAAACACAAATTTTACAAAAACAATGACATTGGCAATGTACGCTACTGTACAAGGTAAATCGAACTCGAAGGAGTCGATTATTCTATCGATATATTCCATAAAAGGAAATGGGTTTTGCACAGTGCTGTCATCGTTCGAGCAGATTCCATAATTGGCGGCTGTGGGACATTTGATAGCACTCGTAGGCTGGTAAAATCTTGATTACTTTACATTACAGATGCACAGCTTGTTTTTTTAATTGATTGATGGGTTCACAATGGTCCCGTCACTCTGAAGCCTTCTTTTAACTGCTTGTCAGAAAATGCTATTGAAGCTGGATTTTCCGAATTTTTTTGCCAAATTTTCGAGACCATTTTCAGTCCCATCTTCAAGGTTGAAGATGAGCTTGGTGTACCTATATTGCCACATTCCAGCGGTATTCGGATAGGACGGGTAATGTCCAGTTTTGCTCGAGTCGCCGTCGTGAGTTTGTTTAAATGAGCTCTGTATATTTTTGTTAATTCGAACCGTCGTTTCCACCACTTGGAAATTGATACCACGTTTTATTTAAAAGTTGGGCGCACGATTTATCTTCAGCCACAATTGCCGCGACAGACGTGAGGCCAAATATTTTCTGTCGCAGGTCGCAACTGTTTGTGCTGAAATATATAGAAACTATTTCTTAGCCAATGGCTGCGCTGCCTTTCTCGTTCCAGGTGTATATGGAGCGAAGAATTTACAAATACAATTTCGTTGTTGATATGTGGCTCATCTGTGATGCGATTGGACTGGTGTAATGGCCAACATTACCAAACTTTTGTAGTCTTGACCTATTCGTCTAGATCCTAAGGCCTGCTCGACAAAGTAGCATATCGAGTACGGTCCAGAAGCATACAAATAATGGCCCATTTTGTTGAATTTGGAACTGAGAATATGTTACTATAATCCAGGTTACGATCTTGATATAAGCACCTGACCCATTAAATACGTACTTTTGTCAGTATAAACTAAGAATTTTATAATGTAGAAAAGGCAATTTATCCAGAAGACCGGTTTCGTTCTTATTGGGAACATCCCGTACTATGCAGAATTTTCCGTGGACAGGGCTCGCACTGGGGCACGTCTGCCTCGGAATCTGGTGTTCTATCCACAGACACCCTGCCTCTCACTGTATACAATTTTCAGTTATATACTAACTAATGTAACTTAGTTAGTCTATTTTTCCTTTAGGTGGAGCTCACATTGCATCCATTTAGACCCAAAGTTTCAACTAACCATCCACAATCTATCATTACTGAACAGACAACACTAGATGGGAAAGTTGTATTGCAATGAACATTTATATCATAAAAGAATTGTATAGTGTAGAAAAGGCAGTTCATCCAGTAGATCGGTTTCGTCCTTATTGGCCAGTACATGATGAGTTCCCAATAAGGACGAAACCGGTCTAATTGTATAGTGTAGAAAAGGTTTGTTTAGATAACTTTCGCTTCATACGTGCTATAATATTCAAAGGAAGCCCGACCAATAATACTTTAATTCTGTATAATTCCGCAAACACTTCCCGAGATCTGCCACGATGTGCTGTAGACTTGCTTTTTCAATTTAACTGCCATCGATTGATCCACTTATTCCTGGACGACTACGATTAAATTTAGTGCTCCTGACGATAAATCTTACGCTCTCTACTCTTAATTGAAACAGGTTTGGTTAGTTACGTGGCATGATTCTTAACTATATTTCACGTATTGCGTTCCAAGTTAAAATTTTGTTTGTCCTAGGTCCAGTGCGAAAAAATATAAAGGTATCTTTAAACAATAGAAAGCATTCTGTTACACTTTATCATTAAGAATTAAATGAGTATAGTAATTTATTTTTAGAAAAGTAGATCAAACTAAATGGGAACACGGGGAATGTAAGAGAAGCAGAAACTCAATTATTTTCTGTTTATCGTGTTTTTCAAAAGCATATAATTATGTAGATGTATAAATACTTGTAGAAAAATTTAACATATGCCTTCGCAACTGGTGCGGTTTCTGTTTAACTTTGTTCGTGAGAATGCTACGGTAAATTACGAAACATACTTCATTACAAAGGGTTCTTTACGAACTCTTCTGACGATATTATAAGAGATTGATTTCACCATAAGTGGCGGAAATGTTTGCGATTATTTTGTTTCGACTGGATACAGCACCAACCATCTTCAAATCATTTTGGATTAAATTCTTAATCGAAATTGTGATCGCCACAATAACATTCAGCCCTGACTTGAATACATCCGAAGAGAGAACTTCCCTTCCTACCGGATAATAATCAAGCATTGAACAGCAAGTCTATTATTTACTTTTCGCGTATCGAGGAGAATGTAACGTGTAGTTCCTTTAAAGCACACACTGCTATGAATTTTATATTTGTGCCTTAATGAAACATTAATACATTTTGCTGATTCAACGTTGCTTATTATTTTTATGTTAATAATATACTAACTGATGAATACACACGTCTATTATTGGTGCATTAAATTGAGTGGACTTGTTTAAAATATTTTACGGATTTTTGTTGAAAATTGTTCACTTTAGTTGCTAACGTCTGAACATTTATTAAATCGTTGCGTTTTCTCCGTCCATACCAGTTTGGCATAATAAAGAGCGAGATTAAAGCGAATTATTTGTGTAGGACAATAATTGTTGTGTCTTTCTAATCTTGTCTCGCTAAGCAGACAAACTTGTTTTGGTTGGGCTTTTCTCGCAGAAGCTTCTCTGCACATAATGCTTCTCAGGTTACAGAAGCAATTGATGTAAATTGGTAGACATTCAGATAACAATTATTGAACTCAATGTTGTGAGCTTGAAACGAACAACCATCATTTATTATATACTATTGGATGAATTACCTTTGCTGTCTTGTACAATGCTTCATTTACACTGAAAAATATCTACATAAATGGATTAGTGCTTCTATCAAACTCGCAAGCTTGATTTGCATAAATGTTACCGAAGGAACACATGAATAAAATACCTGTCTAATTCAGGCGGCAATCTTGATGAATTTATGTGAAACAAAAGAATTTGACCTGGTTCCTAATGTAACCTATATATATATATATATATATCGTGAATACTAAACAGAACCTGTCAATCTTTTATTTATATAAATCCTGGGTTTTCATTTGATTATGTGATTGGCAACTCGTCTGACTTTCGGTTTTTTCTTCTATCTTGTTTGGGCTAATTTGTAAGTGTGTATGTGAATGTGTCTGTGTGCTTCTATGGGTCATTCCCATTATATTGCGAAGTGATGTCTGAGATCTGGTTATTCTTGTATTGATGGATCCAGGGTTAACCATCTGTTCGCTTTGTTGGCTGTTACGTGCAAGAATGATTTTTTCCTTGAGTGTTGTCTTTTGTTTCGCCTTGTTACTCAATTTTGTTCTATCCCCTTGATAACAACCAGGTTGTGTGGATTACATTTGTGAATTCTCATATAGTTTTGAAGTTTCTGTCGCTGTTAACTATGGCTGTTATACCGTATATGCAGCTGTTTTTTCTTCAGTTTGTTGCCAATCTGATTGAAAGTTTATTGTTGCTTGGTTCTGTGATATATATATATATATATATATATATATATATATATATATATTAGTAAATACATAATTAAAATTTTGCTCTTGCTTGTTTATTTAACAGACCGTAGTGGCTGCAGAAGCCAGAAAGGAGTCACGAGGCGCTCATGCGCGAGAAGACTTCCCTAATCGTGAAGATGAGTTTGACTACTCAAAGCCATTAGAAGGCCAAAAGCGGAAGCCGATAGAAGAACACTGGCGTAAGCACACCATATCGACCATGGCCAACGTGACACGCGATAAATGCTCTGGAGTTGGGGACGCGGCGGTTCAATTAGAATATCGTCCAGTTATTGACAATGTTGTTGATCCGAGCAAATGCCCATCTGTACCACCAAAGCTAAGGGCATACTAGACAAAAATAATTACCTAACTCCTTGGTTATTAGCGTGACATGTGTGCGTAGGGATTTGCTTTTATATTATTATTCCTTACTGTGGATACCGTTTATCATGTGATGTATTTCTACAATTCTTTGTTGAATTTTATTCGAACTTACTATCTTGTCAGGTGAAGTGTTGATTTCGTTTTGCCAAACTAATTCTTAACTCTTCGCAGCGTCTTAAATTGTTGTGCATACCGTTGTTGTTGTCGAGAGCGGTGAATTTGCGGCCGATGAATTTCGTGTAAGAGGTTCATTCGGCTAACTTAGAAATCATAAACCAACCTGACGCCTTTACATCGAATGACCCTTCAATTTATTTTTTTCAAGTATCTTATAGATTTAAAATTTAATATTCTTTTTTATTGTCACCTCCGATGTCGTTGACAATAATGAGTGCAAACACATGTCGGCTTGCGATTGTGATTCTCCATTTTGCGCGTTTGTTTTGATAATGCTATTATTTTCTTGGCGCAACAATTTTTGTTCATTTTGATCAATGTTTTATACGTGCATGCAATGGTGTGTCTATGCATGTTTGTGCTTTTGTGTTTGTTTCCATGGGCTTCAGCTGGGTTTGTGAAGTTTCGTAGGAATGTAATAATTATGATAGCAGAATATAAATGAAAATATGGTTATCGACAGACTTATTGAGGGCGCACTATCGCCATAAGCGTATGTTTTACTGGAAATATTGAAATCCTTTTGAATTTTTTGCCTTCGGTATAATTTTTTTTTCTTTCAATTTCTAATTTCATTCTGCGAATATGTGGAAGATTGATGTATTTCTAGATAGACTTCCGGTAAGAAAATAAATCGCGTTTAGTTAAAAATAAAGCGAAGATATTAATTTATGATTTTTCTTGTTTATGGATATGAGAAATTTGCAGTTCCACGGCGTGATCAACTAGAGCTGATGATATTCTCTTTGTGAAAAGATCAAGAAAATAAAGATCGATATTTAAATAAATTTGGTGGACTATGAAATGAACTAATCGCATTTTTTCTAACCCGTTATATGACGTCATAAACCAAAGATGAGTTTCGCATACAGAAACTTGCGACCTTCCGGGGTCATTATCCGAGCATAGCTGAACGATTTTCAATTCGGATTACACTGAAATTTGCATATAATTTTTGAGCTAAGAGATGCGACATGTACCATAACACTCTCTCGTACTTTGTACTTGACTAGAAGGATAGTTGCACAGTTTCTATGCATTACCATCATAGAATCAAATTTTTTCATTTGTTTGGTCAAAATCCATGTCATATGCTTTGAATGAATTAGATGAACATCCATGTGACGGTACGGTAGAAATTATGTCGATTTATTTAACTAGGTTGGTGAGCTAGAGATAAAAACAAATACCACGCATAACAAGTCGCAACACGGCGTAAATAAAAACCAGTCACACGTATTGCCGTGATTCGATCTTCAAGGTTATTCGTTTGAGCTCGATGACAAACTTACTGACGGGTCACCGCAATGCATGTATAATATAATATAATCTCACAAGCTGGAATGTCGGCTGCACACTTTATACCTCGACGTGTGCCTAACGGTGGTACAGCTTTCGCTTCATTTATGTGAGTTAAACTTTCAGTGCGTATATCGTTTTACAGGTTGTACTTACACGTTTCTATATAGGCTAAACACGCTGATGTGTTCCAATTTTTATTATTTTTATATATCCTACTGGTCATGTACTTAGCGCAATTGATTTTTAATCGTATTTTTATTTACCTGTGTCATATCGTATATCTTAGCAACTATCGTTGTATCCGCAAAGCAGTAGAGTGTTTTTAAACAGTGACTCGATCAGACACTAGCCACATTTGCTTCACTTTCACTTATAATCCTGGCTAAATCAATCAATTATATGACAATATTGCATGACAAAGTTGGTCAAATTTCACGGTCCTCGTGTAGATGGCCCAGTAGCAGGATATGCCTAGGCCAGGATTTACCGGAGTTTATCTGTTGATTATTTAATTATCAG
Organism: Eudiplozoon nipponicum; assembly: GCA_029291075.1. Lineage (NCBI taxonomy): Eukaryota > Metazoa > Platyhelminthes > Monogenea > Mazocraeidea > Diplozoidae > Eudiplozoon > Eudiplozoon nipponicum. Next base: position 51,110 of record JAQBSW010004178.1, read on the forward strand.
CAGCTCCGCTGAAACTTCATCGTACACGGTGTGGCAAAGATTCTGCATTACGTCTACGAGGGTTAATTGGTTGCTAAGTCGCGGGACTGGGGTAAGTCTGTGTTGGTCACAATACAGATAAGATTAAAAAGTGAAACAATATATTTCATTCGACCAATATATTGTTTTAAAAAACTGGAATGACGCTAATAGCCCTAGTTAACTCAAATTCCGTCTAAGTGCCTACTGAAGGCTGTGTAATAGGTATCAGCTTTTCAAAATTTTTAATCCTCGTGTTGTTAATCTCGTTAGTCGGTTTTACGTTCAGTCGTATGGATGCACAAAAATGCGTGTAAAAATGATTAACTGCTGTTAGTTTTTTATGTTATTTGACTAAATGAAGATTGGGTGCGCGAGCGGTGATAACAGTTAATTAAATATAGGTTGCGATCTTGATATAAAAACTTGAACTATTTTGAACATACATTTTTCAGGATAAATTAAGCTTTGTATAATGTATAAAAGGCAATTCATTCAGTACATCGGTTTCGTTCTTATTAGGAACTCATCACATACTGTCCAGAATTCGCGCGGACGGAGCTCGAACCTGGGCACGTCTGCTTCGGAATCTGTGGCTCTAACCACTGAGCCACCCGGCCGCATATTACAAACAGTTTTCAGATATATAACAACAAATTTTTCCTGGTTAATCTGTCTTTTAGTTGGACCCTATATAACATCCAATTAAGCCTAAAGTTCCAACTAACTACCACCAATCTGTAATTATAGAACAGACCACTCTACCAGCGGATGTGGTATTGAATTGAATATTCATATAATTAAATGAACATCCATTGTACCCTTCCTATATGCAAAAACAAAAAGAAATTTTATCAAATACAAGAAAAATTTCTTTCTCATTATCTCCTCAAGTATCTACTAATGAACATATCTTTATATATAAATTGGGAAGCAAAACAAGATAGAAATATGTGAACATAGAGAGAGTGTGAAAAAAACGAAACCAATCAAATTGCGTGAGTCACATCCAGTTCAAGCTCAATGCCTGAACATGCTTCTTCTGCTTGCATAAATCCTGCTGCAATTTGTTTATCCATAAGGCTAGCTCCTTTTTGTTATTGCATTTAGTAATTATTTTGAATGTTACGTCTGGAGAACACACGTGCGATGTTTCAACGATGTTTTGCGCAATTGCAGACGTGTATTCACCATTTAATTTTAGTTATAATGGACAAATCTGACTACATACAAAAGATGGCAAACACGTTTAATGACAATACAAATTTCACACGTATATACTATAAATCAGATGAAATAGACTAGGTGGAGCGCAAAGTAATAGATGAAATTAAGATTTTGACAGATGCCGGTTTAATTGATGTGGCCACTGCACGGAAGTAAGCCACTTGGATCATCTACACCAACAATGTACGGATTACCAAAAACACACAAAAAAGGTTGTCCCATGAGGCAAATTTTATCAATGATAAATTCTCCGTTTTATGCACTAGCTAAATGGCTAGTTCGTTTTTTTGAACCATTAAGTAAACTATTCGGTAATTATTCGGTTGCTGATTCGTTTGAGTTCGTAAACGAAATTCAAGATATAAATGTTAAAAACAAGATTATGGTATCTTTTGATGTTACGTCTATGTTTACAAATGTTTCAATTGATGAAACCGTTGACATTATAGTCAAAGCCGTAGAACATGACATATTACCATCGCCGGTGCCAGGTCACACTCTACGCAAGCTTATCATATTATGCACGAAAGACGTACGGTTTCGTTTTAATGGAAGCATCTATAAACAGACGGATGGTGTGGCAATGGGGAGTCCTTTATTTCCAGTGTTGGCTGAGATTTTACTAGGGCACCTATAGAACACATTATTAAAGAGGGACATGAGTTAAAGTGCTCAATATATACGGTACGTGGATGATATATTTCTTGTCCTTAAGAACAGGTCGCAATCACGAACATCGCTTCAAAGTTTCAACAAAGCTCATGAGAATATCGGTTTCACGTCAGAGCACGAGAAAGATCATCGTCTGCCTTTCCTAAATGTACTATTAAAGAAAGAAACTAATGGTAAATTAAACAGAACAATTTACCATAAACAAACATGGTCTGCACAGTATTTGCATTACATTAGTTTTGTGCCGTTTCAATATAAATTAACAACATTTCGAGGCTGCTTTTCAAGAATTGACAGGTTTGTTAGTCAAGATTCAAAAGAAAATAAATATAGTTTAATGTCTAATGGCTATCCTTAGACAATTAATTGAGTCAAATATTAAAAGGGGAATTAAACAGAAACAGACGTATTACGGGCCAGAATAGAAAACAGTCTACCTAAACATCCCATTTAAGGGGGATGCAGTTTCACGAAAGGCACAAAAGGAAGTTGAGGCAGCATTAACACGCACATGTAATGCAACTAAAAAACGAGTGTTATTTATGGTAACACACTTGCCTTTACCAGCAATCAAAGAGAAACAGCCATTAATGTCGATATCAAATATTATTTAGTAATATACATGCGCAAGTTGTCGATCAACTTACGTAGGCCGATCGACCAGGTGGTTAATTACTCGAATGAGAGAAAATAGTAAATTAAACGCCCGTTTTAAATCAAATGGTGAATAAACGTCTGCAATTGCGCAACACATCATCGAAACATCGCCCGTATGTACTCCAGACGTAGCATTCAAAATAATTACTAAGTGCATTAACAAAAGGGAGCTTTATGCAAGCAGAAGAATCATGTACAGGCATTAAGCTTGAACTGGATGTGACGCACGCAATTGATTGGTTTCCGTTTTTCACACTCTCTCTATGTTCACATATTTCTATCTTGTTTTGCTTCCCAATTTATATATAAAGATATGTTCATTAGTAGATACTTGAGGAGATAATGAGAAAATAATGTTTCTTGTATCTGATAAAATTTCTTTTTGTTTTTGCACATAGGAAGGGTACAATAAATTTTGTTAAAGCTCGCATTTCCAAATAAATTAACATTGGTGGCGCGGTCGGTGATAATTAATGGTAAGGCTAACCAAGAAACCGTAGTTATTATATCACTCAATATTGTGTTGAGTATGCGGCACGGTGGCTTAATGGTTAGAGCAACGAATTCCGAAGCAGTCATGCCTCGGCTCGAGCCCTGTACGCAGCAACCTCTACAATATGTGATGAGTTGCCAATAAGAACGAAACCGGTCTACTGGATGAGTTGCCTTGTTTACATTATAAATTCCGAGTTTATACTGACAAATGTATGCACATAAAGAGTCAGGTTTTTATATAAAGATCGCAACTTTGAGCTATCCAACCAATATCCATTTAAATATATAAATGTTCAATTAAATACCACGTCCCCAGGATTCATGGTTAGTTGGAAATTTAGGTTTAAAGGTATGCTATATTGGCTCCACCAAAAGGAGACGATAACCAAGTGAAAATAATGTGTAGTATGCGGCTGAGTGCGATAGTGGTCATTGCAACAGATTCCGAAGCAGATGTGTCCAAGTTCGAGCTCTATCCGCGGTAAATTTTTGGCATTACGTGATGAGTTTCGAATAAGTACGTAACAAGACTACTGGATGAATTGCCTTATCTACATTATACAGTTCTCAGTTTATACTGACAAATTTATGTACATAATGGGATAGGTGTTTATGCAAAGATCAAAACCTTGATTTAATTAATTTAATGTAACTCGCCGTTGATTATTATTTGTTGAATACCTATTTGGGCTATACCTTTTAAAAAACTATTTTCGAATGCCGGTAAGGATCTTAAACGTTCGACTCTATAGGACCGAGTCTCACTTGCTTATAAGAAAAATGCACGTATAGATACGTTTGTTGCATGAACTTTAATGCAAAGTGAGATAATCTAATTTTCATATTAATGGAGAAGGTTGGAAATAGTTGCGCCTACTTGGCCGATTCTCCTTTAATTTCTATATCAAATTGCTCCATTTATTGATACGACTATCACGTTATGCAAATACGTCCAGTCGTCGAACAACGGTAAAACTACCGTTAGTCACACGTACTCGACGCATTTTGTCCTTCCTTGGTCATCATCAGAAAATGGCGGCAAACTGACTAGCGTGGATCATATCGCACTGAATATATATGTAACGCAGAATTGAATATGCAGCTCTCACCTCTAGTAGTCTCGCATACATTGCACTTGACTGGATATGTTGGCTGCACAATTTCTATGCAGTCATGAACATTCTCTTTTTGTAACATTCTCTCTTTTGTATTGGCAATACAAGTAAACAATCATTGATTGCGCGGCGGTGGAAGAAATTCTTTAAATTAAGTTTTCGAGGTTGACGTAAACATCAATCTCATTGTATTAAACCAGTCAACGAACAATATAGAAAAACTATCGCATACTTGATTTAAATAACCGCGCAATTAATGATTATTTAAGTAGTGAGAGCTACGACGATAATTCTACTAGAAATCTCCAATAAGGTGGCCGTTGAACTCGATTTGATGCCATATCTCGCAGGGTCTCCAACCAAGAAACATGATAGTGCATCTGTTTGAGCTTATTCGATCTGATATGTTACTAGGTACGCACAGCCTAGTCCTGAGAGCTATTACTTGGCCTGATGTTTCGTGCCGGCTCCTATTGATTGGTGGCCGGTAAGCACGAAACGCATGTGCACATGAGATTATACCTTTTGTTCATGCTGAATTTGGTGCATCTGTTTGAACTTATTTGATCTGATATGTTACTAGGTACGCAGTACCTTGTCCTGGGAGCTATTACTTGGCCTGATGTTTCGTGTCGACTCCTATTGATTGGTGGCCAGTTATGACGAAACGCCTGTGTACATGAGATTATGCCTTTTGTTCATGCTGAATTTGGTGCATCTGTTTTAGCTTATTTGATCTGATATGTTACTAGGTACGCAGTACTTAGTCCTGGAAGCTATTACTTGGTCTAAAGTTTCGTGTCGACTCCTATTGATTTGTGGCCAGTTAGCAGGAAACGCATGTGTACATGAGATTATGCCCTTTGTTCATGCTGAATTTGGTGTATGCCTGAACTTATTCGAACTGGTATGTTACTAGGTCCGCAGCACCTTGTCATGGATGCTATTACCTGAATTGAAGTTTTGTGTTCTCTCCATTTTTCTCAAAAGTACACATAAAAATGTGATTGATACAAGTATTATTTATTTTCTTATTTAAACTTTTTAACGGAAATTTACCATAATCTCGATTTAAATGCTAGAGAAGTTCACTGGTTCATTTTAGTGGGTTTGAAGAAATGTCAGGGACAATCGAGAATTGTAGTAAACAGTTTCCAAACTTGATGATTAAAAAGTTGACGCATTTTATAACAGTCATTTATTTGTTACTTGTATGAATATTTGCGCATTATGATTGCTTTCATAAATTAAAATTCATGGTAGACAATCTTTAAAATGTCAGAAAATGCATGCATCTTTAGAATTAATGTCGCACTACACCCTTAAATTTGTGTACTCCGTCTTCAGTTACATTGAGCAAACTGGTATTTAATTTGTATATGCTAGGAGGAAGGCTCATCTGCTTGCGGATTATGTTCGTTTGCACAGAAACATATAGCAATATAATTTATTTTTGCTAAGGCACTTTTAGAATTAAGAGTAAATAGCCCACAAGAAACACATTCCAGAATTCTTAAGCAACGTGGCTGCGATCATTATATTTAGTTCTGATATTTGGCATGCCCTGGACTATCGTATCAAAAAACGCCATAATGTACGTAACAGATATTTGAGAAATGAAAAGACACATATTATACTTCAGTGATTGTCATCGCTTGCTGTTTTCATTGACAAACCGATGGATGGGAATTTATAGCGCCTTCAATAACCTGCATTGTATAACGGAATGTTTCCCATCCTAAAAGCACTCGTTGTAAAGGCACGTCTTATTCTTTAGTATGACCCCAGGCGTTTCTAGAGTCGATGAGATGTGGGAAAGATCTATGCTTATATAATTTTAATGGAAAACTTGAAATATGATGCAAAGTTAATTCATCATTTTTTATATCCCCGGCTACATGTTTTTAACAGGCAAATTTCTCGCTGTTAGACATGAAGTTGATCTTTAATTACCTTTGCTGATCTTCGAGGCACTCGATGTAGAGGCATGGCTTCTATCCTTTTTGGACTCAGGCATTTGGGAGGCCGGCAAGATGAAAATTTGTTATTCGTTAATGTAGCTTGTATGCTTTTGTTGAGAAAACTTGTGATATGAAACAAAGATAATTAGTTATTTTTTTGTTGCCAGGTGCTAAAATTACATTAATATCTGGTTATGATGAATTTAAAAATATTACATTTTAAAATACAAAACTACTCGATAAACAGCACAGAAACTGCAGAGACGTACACATCACTCCTTTGCAATATACTCAAGGAGTGTTAAGTTCCATATAAATTGAAAGAAGTCACAAAATATACAAGTACATCGAAAAATATATTTGCAAATTATACACGCAGCCCTTCGCAAAGTTTTAAAATCTATTTTTCCTTTGTATTTAGCGTAAAGGAGATTCTGCCACAACTGATTGCTTCAGACATCTGCAACAGCTTGTTATTTCGTGTCTTACAAGCAAACTTCAATAATTCTATTCTTGTATTTAAGAATTATGCTGCTACAACGGATAAGCATTTTTCTCTACTAACTTGTTATTATTATTATTTGTTATTATTATTATTATTATTATTATAATTTTAATATAATTTGTTAGACATATTTATCGGATATTTTGCCTACAAACATGATGAGGCATATTTAATTTGGCCTGGGAGAGAATGTGAAGCTATTCCAATTACAAAACTAATGTACCTTGTTTTAGCAACTAACGAGTGTTGGTTTCTGTAATCTAGTTGATTCGGATTGTAACTGGGGGCATGCCAAATTCACCATTAAGAAACGCATACTCGCATTGATGCATGAGTTTCGCGCTTTCTGGCCGCTCATAAGTAGGAGGTGATATTAAGTCTCAAACCCACCCTATAGATTTTCAATGAATGTGGAAATAATGAAAGGTTCATCTTCCGACCACACTTGACTAACCACAGATATTGTATTTTGGGCATAGTGCGGGATCCTACTGCTGAATGGTTATGGAATAATCCACGCATCTCTCATTCGTATTCTATACTTTTTTCATTTTGCCTTGGTGGTATATTGTATAACTAATTAAGGCATAGCTAATGTCTAATTTAAAAATGAATACACATTAGTCACTTGAAACTAAAAGTGTGTACATGATTTATGAAAAATATCAGATAAAAATGCACTTGAAATTTAGAATACCTGACTTCAAACTTAAAAAAAATCGAGAATGCTAAAACAGAATGTGTTACAACCCAACTGAGGTCGCCCAAATCACTTTCAGCAATGTGCATTATAAAGAACTACTACAAAACAAATAAAAACATTCTTGTGCTGTCTTATAAGTGCATCATTTGGCAGTGAAATTTCGTGAAGTTCGATGTCTAGGGAACACCTACAATGAGATAGTGTTTGCAGGCATAACGCTTCTGACTAATTAACATACTCTCAAGCCCAAAATTCTCGTGTATAAGTGGAACAGTTTTTGGAAGTGTCACAGTTCATATTTCTTATTAAGCATAGGATCACTCGAAATAATGTGAATGAGACCACAGTAACTATGAGATCAAAATTTTTTTGAAAACGCATTCAACTCTATTTGAGTACTGTTTCAGAAAAAATATGCATTTCGTTGACTTTTATAAAGTAACGTCATTTTATAACTAATTGACTTCGACAGTGGAAAACAGAAATTATGATTGTCTATAAAAATATTAAAATGTGAAATAGAACTAATACTTACTGATTAGTGAGTGGTCAAAATATATTTTGGCAATATGTACTAAATTGCAACCTAATTTGTTGACAGAACACAATCAACATCAGCACACGGCTAGGAAGTTGAGCAGTTTCTAAATTTGTCTATTTGGTTATCTTGACTGAACTGAACATTTGACTCCTTGTAAAAGTAAAGGGTGTTATATTTCATATTTTAGTCTGATAGGTTGTTTATGCCGTTTACGAATAAATTATTAATTGACAAATCCTTGAACGAGGTGCCAGTTTCAGGAAGAGCCTGAAACAATGCCTCAACGACGTAAAGTGATTATAACTTTACTTTATGTCCGTTTGTTTCCGTTATTGGTCTTTGGAGCTTCGTCCTAGCAGTATTCTTGAATTTTACACCAAAGACAACTTAGTGTGGCATGGCTGTATGTCGATTCAATTAGTGTCTACTGAAGTCTCGAAGCAAGGCACTAATGTGATACACCCAAAGGCCGATAAAAGAAATAAGCGAAGACGGAGCAGGAAGTAGAAGAGGGAAGATTCTTATGCACACTTCGTCTGTTAGCCATGCTACCATTACGCCAAAGTATGTAAATTTTGCTTCCTGACGGACTGAACTTCGCTAGCTTTGCCTCTATAGCCAATCGGACAGTGTGGCTAAAGACAGTGTTCTTGTGATTGGCAGCATACCCGGTTTAAGTCTAGCGGACTTCTCGTAAGACAATCTGTTGCTGTCGTTGTCGCGAATTTCACCCGATTGACTTCCACTGCGAAGTATCTCTGAACTGTAATAGAATATATTTATGACTGGTTTGGGTCTCTCTGCTTCCGTTTTTCCATTGATTAATGAAAATTTCCGCTTCTTATTACTGGTGGTCGAGTCTTTCTTGTGCTGGTTTTGCCAAAACCTTCTGTGTTGCTGGTTTCCGTGAGTGTTGTAAAATTCGTTATTGCTGCTATATGGTCCACTTACATTTTTTATATTCTTATAACTTTGACAGCACTTTTCAGGTGAACCGTTGTTCAAATTTGGACTTGAAACGGTGAAACACGACGGTGATGTTGATACTGAGGCTGATAAAATGAATGAAGCGGAGTTTATTATTGAATTCGCTGAATTGGGTGCAGTGAAATGTAGACTGATTACCGAGGATGAGGTTTCATCCGAATAGGGCGGAGTCACAGAAGCTATTTTAAACGTATTTGCATTAGTTGTAGATTTTCGTTCGGGTAAAACAGCAATATTATCGGAATTTCTATTCTGCAGTTTTCGTTGCAAACATTTTTCATCGCAGAATTGCCTATCTAAAGAATCACTCGATTTTGTCAATACTGTTAGGGTATGCGGGTTTGTGATCGCCTCGTGTTCTGGACAAATATTGTCATTGTTTTTTATTTGATTATCTCGTATATCACTTGGGGCTTTACACACTGCATTGTCACTGCTGATAGGATGCATATTGGAGGTGTCTCTTAAGGCTATATAGTGCGAAATTGGTGCGACTCCTTCATGGAGCCTCGAGGTGTGTAAGATGTTAATGTCCGGTGATGCAGGACTTTCACTTTTCCCGTTTGGCAAAATTAAAGCTTCCATATCATTATAATTAGGACTTCTGTTTTTTCCTTCATTCCGCTCGTTTTCGGTCCAACTATACAGTCTTCCTGATTGAAGAAGATCCATAGTTTGTGTAGCTGTGTCATGTATACATGAATTTTTTACGGGAATATTTTTCATTTTTATGCTATTTCGCCTCAATCTATCTGAAGTTTTTAGTGCGGAGGTTAAGAGTTGACAGTCTTTAGCGTACATTAAATGTCTGCGGTAATCATATTGTTTCGAGAAATATGTAGAAGTTGTACTATCACCGCTATTGCAAGAATAATTTACTAGTCTGAGTGCAGTAATGCCCTCCTTGTCAACTTGATCACTAATAGGACGTGCATTAGACTCGGGAAGCTGTTCACCAAGTGAATTGTCACAACCATTTTTGATTTTACACTGTGTTAATTGGGCTTGATTGGGAGGAGGAGAATTAATATGGATATCATCGAATGTTGACGAAAATGAAAGATTATAATTGTAGCAATTGAGTTGTTTTTTCGCCTGCTCTTCCGAGCACAAATGTGGCAATGGTTTACGCGGATTTTGAGGTCGAACATTACCGCGACTATTTGTATGACCTGAGTCTTTATGACTATTTGGTATGACTATTTTATTATTCTGAGTGAACATTTTATTAACCGTTCTAATGGGATAATTTTCTGTTTTATTTGCGATTCCTTTCGGGATTACTTTTCTGCTGAGTAAAGCAAGTTTGTCCGTAGAATTGTGTTCCCCACCTTTTTGCTTGGAATTATTTGCTATTTTTAGTTCTTTGCTTGTGCTGTCAAAACCTGTCTGTCTTGGTGAATTAGCAATTGAGGCAAATCTGGTTGCCAATGTTGACGACTTGAGGTGTTGCTGCACATGTAATTGAAATTGTGCAATACGAAGATGTAGGGCACCCGGTGAAACGGAAGGACGTTTCCTCGTTGAAATGTTGATCATACGCTTATTTGTATCCATCTCAACATTATTACAACATGTTACATCCACATAATCAGTACAGCGTTCTTCTTCACTTGTTTGTCTTCTCAATGCATAATCACTTCGGCAGTTTTTACACTTGACTTTCACACTAGGTGATCGTAATTGTGTTTCGGCATTTTTTCGTCTATCATCTGCCAAATTCAAAATCTGTTGACGCGTGTTTATTGCCTTGTCTAAGGCAAGACAAGCTTCACAATGCATGTTTGAACACAAATGAAGGTTGTTAGGTGAATTTGAGTTGTTACAAATCGCTTCTAGTTGGTATTTATTTTTGGAATTCGGTGGTTTCAATTCACATGTATTATGGATTGTTCCAGAGACATCGCAATTGCCATTATTTGACACATTTCTGCAAATCTCTTCATTGCATTGGATAAGAAGTTTATTCTTGCAAGTAGCATATTGCGCTGCATTGCGATTTCTGATTAACTGACGAGAAATCGTCTTAGAAGTTTGCGGTTCATTTTTGCTGGATATGTGCTTGTGTGGAGTTTGTAGATTATTTACTACTACCAACGGTGTATTGCCTCGATTAGTTAAATTTTCATTGGAACCATTTTCTCTTTTTGTATTATTATTATTTTTGTCATCATCATTTTCGCGATTTCTACTCTTCATTTGAGATTTGCACGTTGATTCAAACAATTTACCCTTGTGACATTTATAGTGCATGATTGGCGCGTCAGTACTGTACAAAATGTTTTTAAAATAACCTATGGTTGCTATGTTCGGTTCTGTGCATTGAAGCTCAGCAGAATTGTCTAAATCCTTGCTATCCACCTGGCAGGAGCAATTATATTTTTTAATGTGTACATTGACCCCTTTGGTCTTATACGACTCACAAAATTTTCCTGAGTTAATGGGTGGGTTTAGTATGCCTTGTAAAATAAAATCTTGTGCAATTGACCCACTGGAAGTTGCAGGGCAATTCCTTGGCGTATTGGCGCGCTCTAGATGGTTGCTAACTCTATTTGAATTTGTATTATTAGTGCTAAGATTATTGACTACCCTATCGTCAAATATTATTACAGAACTCCTGTCCGAGAATTTCGGATTAAAATTATTTTGGTTTTGATAATGTAGATTTAAAGAAGTATTGCGTATTCTATTGCTGTTTCCTTCTGCACATTGATGAAGTGTGTCCATTTTGCCTAAAGAAAGCTCGGGTTGTTGTGCGGTAACAATCAACCTCGGATTCATCGCTGTCAGCCTACTTACACTGTTGCTATTTTGTTCAATCTGACTATTTATCATATTGAAAGTTGCATTAGTATATCTGGCTGCTGTTGTATGTATGTCTTGGTTATCTAGGGAGTAACCCAAAATCTTAGCTTTTCCACGTATTTCCAGAGAGCCATCATTGTCTTCATTATTGTCGTTGATACCGATAGGTTGGTGTTGGGGCATCGAGTTTTTTTTCCTTTCTGGCAAGGGCGCAAGAACACAAGCCCAGGACAACAGGTTGTTGTTCATATTTTCACCAACTAAACCTTTGCATTTTGAAGTGGAGCAGTTTGAAATTTCCGTCGTTTCTATGCTGTTCTGGATGGAGCTACAACTGCATCGTCGCGGAGTGAAGAAAATTCGGTCTGTCTGAAAGAGTGAAGGGTAGATCAAGTTGGTTGAAGAATTATTATATTGAATTGGATGGAGTCTGATTGGCGTCACGTTAGTAGAAGGACATTTAATCGGCTGGAAAGCTTTGAAAGGTAGTAATTCGTACTGTCGTGGTGTCATAATTTGGTCCTGAGAATATTCTGAAAACTGCGACTTATTGAGTGAAGGGCTATTCTTGGTAAAATCTCTATCTGTTTTTACCACCTTTCCGTAAGTATTCTTTGCGTGATCTTCCATTTGACCATATTGCCCGCAATCGGCTACACGAGGATGCACTCGGAACCTGATATGACCTCTTTTGCTATAGGTGCAATACTTTGGTAGGACTATTCTGCCGTTTAGACTACCAATTACTCGACCACTGTCTTCACGTTTCTCGTTTCTCTCGATTGTTCCCTCATCGTCTCTTTGACTGCAAGTTGTGGATAGTTCAATGTCGCCGATTTCATTGGCGTCTCCACGCACAGTCCCAATATTTCTTTTTGGCACAGTAGCTCTTGCTCCTGTCTTGGTCAGAGCCTGACGTAATCGACGGACTCGATTGGCTCGTTGTTTAGCCAATGCTTTTCTACGCATAACCACGGAAAATACTTCTTTACGATACATGGAATGACGGGTTTTGTAAAGGCCAACATCTATGTAGTTAAAGTTAAACTCCGTCGATTGTCGCAAAAGAAATCGGAAGAGTGCGTCTTGCATGTGCTTTGGTAGGAAGAGCGATAGTATCATTATAAATAGCAGTAACGATAATGCGACTAGGAGAAGGACCAATCCTGGTCGAGGCACTTCGTCTATTTCATTAAGTTTCCCACCTTTGGTATGATTATGTGCTGTAAACGTTGTTATTTCGAGGGAACGTGTAAAATTTCTGGTCTCCAGGTAGGTTGTATTGCTGTCTGTTGTGAACAACTTCTCGTATTTCAGACTATGGCTTTTAGTTGGATTTTTCGAATCAATAAGCAGGTGTTTCACAGTGGATAGATTATCATTATTGACTGCTTTTGGCGTATGCGTTAGGTGGTTTGTTGGGTATGATTGCACCCAGATCTGTTTTGAATCTGCACCAAACGGGTAGGAAGTTGTTTGTGTATTATAATTCATTCCATAAGCACGAACAAATAGAAACAGATGAAAACGGTGATTAAGTATAGTGGGCTGTTTTCTAGAATGATTTGCGACTTCTTGAATGGTTTTACAGTCCAATTGCTTCTAGCAGTTAGTTGTGTATTTTTAAATATGTATTCAAGTTAAACCGGATATGCCGAATCTTAGCTAAAAATAGAAAAAAAAATGAAATTCGATTTAGTTTTATTACTTTTTGTTTGCAATTCTTAAAAAAATAAATACGAAACATTCTTGGCGAATTGAAGAAACCATTTTATGTAGTGGTTAAAATTTAACGTAAACCAGAAGACATTTAATGACATCTCCTAAACAGCATTCTGCTGTTCACTCCTTAAAATTTGCGATATTAATGTAGCTGGATTTATAAATTTAGTTACCGATCGTCTGAATAACAAACTTAATCTCAATACTCTTTATCGGCATTTGTGAAGCACGTGGTATTACGACCAAATAGGGCACACCATATGATCTATTCCCTTGATAATGAGACGAATGCTTGTCCCAAAACGTGAAGAAACTTGAAATGAGAGAGAGAGAGAGGCGCAAGATGGTGACGCAAAAATCGACAATACACACGGAAGCGGAAAATATAAAACGGTTATTTGAAGACCAAATTAAATAGCCAATTCAACTTTTCTATTTGCAATATATGTATATATATATATATATATATATATACCAAATTGTTATTGATGCTATAACGAAAAAAAATATGCAACGCTCTTTTGTACAATGTTTCAACTAATCCTTTTTCTATTTCAAGGAAAGCTCACCATTCTAATGTCCATTTTTTGTTATCAAAGACTGATCTGTGCAATTTGCCATCATTTTAAGTCGGAAATTTACGTGCATAATTCCTAGTGTGGCATCATATTCACTTTAAATTTTAAGGTATATATTTTGGTGCCTGTTGTGGAATTTATCAGCAACTACCCAAGCATGCATGACTTTTTCCATAACCAAAAATATAACAAGGGCATAATGTTTATTAAGATATACTTCAATCGAAAGTTCAAATTTCCCTTATTCTAATAAGTGCACAAACAAATAATGGTTATATATTTCATTGAAACGACATAGCCGATGTCGATCAAGGCCAGAATGTATGGATTTGCCGGAACAATAAGTGTTCAGAAGTGGTTGAAATTGTCAATTTTTGTGAAGTTTAGCTCATCAGGAAAACCATGTTTTGGTCTTCAAGATAGGCTTGGTATTTTTAAAACCATTTTATAGGTACCATGTACAGGCTAGGAATTTTGAAACCATTGTTTTGGTACTTTTTACAGGCTCCGTATACGTTATATTTTGTGAGTTGACCTTGGAGTCGAATTGTCGATGGCTATGTGAAGTTAACTAGTTTACTATTTTAATTCACATTTGTATAGAACATTGTACCGTCCACCTGTTCCACATTACTTGACAAAATATACAGCGAGTATAGGGTGCTGTTCCGGCTCCTACTGACGAGTCGCCAGTAGGCACGAAACGCATGTTTATATTCGATTTTAATTTTCGTTTATGATGCCTTTGTAAATTCTTTTAGCCCTATTCGAACTAGTATACAAGTATCAGTCAGGATTGGAGCCAAAGCAGTGCCCATCCCAAGACAATTTCTTAGCCTGTGTAGTTGGGCATTGAAAATTAATTGCGTATCAGGAAAACGGAAGTAGATTAATATTTTCAACTACGCTTAACTCTATCTAAATTTAGGTAATTTATGCTAGACATGTTGACATAAGATCATATCTTTTGAAGGCAAACTTGTAAAAAAATAACCAAGAAGCAAACAAAAAGATTAAAATGTTTGCTGCGTTCTCCAAATGATCAAGAATATCTTTCATTCTATACTCGAAATAGCGTATTTCTATTTTTTTCGATATGTCAGGTCTGTCTTCGCGATTTGTTCTGATGCACTATCTTTATTATAAATCAATAATTATGGACCAAAATACAAACCATTCTCTTAGGAATAATACGTATCGCGGTCCATGTTGGACAATTCTGAGATCCTGACTGGTGAAAGGTAAGCGCGGACTCATTTATTAACTGATTATTTTAAATAGGTCATATGTGCATTGATCGAAAGGAATTTTTCAGATTGTGACTAATTTTGATATTGACGACAGTTGTCAATGAGCTTTATCTCCAACGGTCATTAACCGTCTTCAGAATTTGTTTAGTTAACATCGGACAATTGAGTAAGTTAAACTCAAATTCTGATGCTTTGGGTATATGATTTTCTTCGCCAGGAATGCAAACTATTCTTCTTAAAATAATAGTTACGATTGAGTATTTTGATATGAGGAGAAAAATTTAGTCTTGTTTATGTCACCCACAGGGATAAATGTTTGAAAAAAATAACTTCACAAACAATCAATGCAACATCGGAACGCTACAAATATCTTCCGTTCTGCTCTTTTGTCACTTAACTTTACCTTAATCCCTTCTGCAAAAAATAGTGATATTTGCTGTTGACTTTGTCTTGAGTTGGGTAAGACCTAAATTCTCAGCTTATTCGCAGACTAACTCAGGAATTATTTATATATTATTAAAATCAAGGTTGCGATCTTGATTTAAACACCTGTCTTATTATGTACATACATTTTTCAGTATAAACTAAGCATTGTATAATGTAAAAAATCAAATTCATTCAGTAGACCGGTTTGGTCATCATGTTTTGTCCAAAATTTGAAGCGAACGGGGCTCGAACTTTCGGAACGTCTATTTCGAAATATAATGCCACAAAGGAATTTTTTATTTATGCAATATTGTGTGCTTCACTATCATATAACCATGAGAAAAATAGAACGATAGGAAAAAATAAGAATAATAAAAAGCCGGAGCAATAATAATAGCAATAATAATTATTTATACAAAAAATATTAAAATGGAGTGATTTATGAGAGGGGAGTATCTAGTTATCTTGGTTATATTTACATAAATAGCACGCAAAAACTGCGAAACACCATTATGTCCAAGTCAGCTTTAAGGTGATTTGACATCAGCAACAAAGCTACCTCGTGGTTTTCACTGTATTGCGTTAACCATGACTATATCTGAACATCTTGTTTTAATTTGTAAAGGGCATAGATCGGAATAAAAAGCATTCTTGTTTTCGTCTATGCTGCAAATACAACTTAAATATATCTTGTGTTTATTTTACATATATTTCAATGCGCTGCCCGAAGTCGTCTGTTTACTGGGATCCATTCAGTTACACAAGTTTCCGCCCGTGAGATAGGGACAGTACTGGCGCTTCATTGTACGATTTGAACAAATCAGAGGTTTGAAACCAATAACGCGTAGATAAGGATGGTACACTCAGTTTTGTAATACACGTAGCATCATGTATTCTGGTTTCTGATACGCAACATACATCTATTTATAATTTATTCAACATACAATTTATAACTTTTTGTTGCTCAGGTAGTTCCAGCTTTCGATAATTAAATATGCCGATGTTGAAACCAAACCTAGGTATAATGAATGGTAATTTAATTAAACTATTTTCGATATTTGGCAGTCCATCAGTGATATGATCAACATCCACCATATTCATAGCATCTAAAGTATTAAAATGAGAAAAGAGTAGAAAAAGAGGCAGAATCAGAGATGAAGGTTTCTGCAGTAACCTGATTTCGTTTATCTATCCTACTAGAAAGCATATAAGGTGAAGATTTTTATTCTGCGCAACAGCCTATGTGGTATAATTATAATTCGTGTTGTTTATGGTGGTATGTAGGCTGTAAATGAACACTAGGTCGCCCATTTCTAGTGCGGATAGTTTTTATGCCGTTTTCCTTTTTCTAGTCTGCAAACCAAGTCTGATGAGCTGAGATGCCAGTAGTCAAGGTATTCTTAAACAACCAAAACCTGAACTTCTCGTCTGAGACACTTGCTCATATTCTGTCACTATCCATTTAGAACTAGGTGTTACTGCGTAGTTAAATAAAATCCGAGACATCTCATAAAACGTGACGGTGACTGTATTCCATTAGACACGGTAAGTTTTATGCTACTATTCCCGAGCTGACTAGCTAGTGCCCGTCGGTCCTCAGGATGGATATTTCTATGGACTCAGGACAGTTTAGGTAACATATTTACTTTCCAAGATGTGAATAATTTATTTCAATTTTGAGCTTTTATAAAACATATTATATTTTGTGCAGAAATACCGTCGAAATATTTCCAACAAATTAATTAACAGGGAAGAATCCTGTGTTAACCATAGATCAGATAATTAATCTACAATCAGTCTGTTAAATATTTATATACAATTGTGTATTAGGCGTTGCGCACCTTGTACCAAATTACTTCAAATATGATTAGAAGGATAAAACAGTGACAGCATGGACGGAAAGTATAATCTCGTGCGCAATCGTTTCGTGCTTACTGGCGACTCATTAGTAGGAGCCGCTATTAAGCTCTTTACCCACTGTATATTTGCGTGAGGAATGTGGGAAATTAGGACGCTTCAATCTCCTATACGAATGTGCAAACCTGTACTAGTGATGCTGACTACATATAAAGACTTCGAGAATAAGACTTCAAAGTTAACTCAATATATATATATATATATATATATATATATATGTACCGAGTCTGTAAAGGTACCATCACTATGGCTATTATGTCAGTACCGACACCAAGCACAAGACGTTTGTGCACGAGATTATAATTTCCGTTTATGCTGTCTTTGGTTAATCCTTCTGGTCATATTTGAAATAATTTGTTACTAGGTGTGCAACATCTAATACACAATTGCACGTAACTTAGTTATCCGCCACAAACAGTATTTAACCGTTAAATGTTTAATTGAATGATGTAATGATTACCGCAAAATGTGATAATTGATATCTATCAAGGTCAGAGTGTATAGATTTGTTGGAGTAACAGGTGTTAAGAAATAGTTTTAATTCTCAATTTTGTTGAATTTTAGCGTTCATTGAAATCCATCGTGTTGCTACCATGTACCGAATCGGCAACTAAAGTGTTAGTACCATGTATCTCTTTGGTACCATAATGTTGGTATTGGCTACTGACACAATATATTTAATATTTGTATTCGTTTAAACAATTTTCAGAATGAAATTTCAGCAACAATGCCGCAAAAAATGCAGCAAATATACGCAAATAAAGGAGAAACTCGTGAGGCAGGTATCTTATGCTTCCTTTTTATAACTTTATATGCAATATTGTTATTTTTCACAAATGGTTTATATTTAAAACACTTTTCTTTTAAATAATTATTTTATGTCTCTTAAACGTCATCATTGCATTAATATTATGAACACGTTTAGTGATTTAGGAAAATGTAGAACTTTTCCCATTAAGGAGAAATATAAATTAAGTTTGATTGTATTTAGTGTTTTGCACAACGGTGATTCTAAATGTACAGAGGTGTTTACTGATAATGCACCGCATAGAGACATACGACTAGTCAGAATTATACATTATATAAAGTTGGCTGGTTTGGTTATCTACGGACCTTCCATCGATAGAACTATTTTAATCGTAGCTAATCAGATAGTAAATTTATCAACGATGAATCGTAAAATTATCAAGTTAAATCATTTAATCGTAATTTGAAAATCGTAATTTCAAATGGTAGATCACATTGCCGAAGCTGTTTAAACAACACGCCTGCTTTAAACTAAGGTTAAGTATAAGCTTGAATTAGACGATATTTCAGATTTTTACCACACTAAGACGAGAAATATTATAAAAATTATGAAATTTAACGTCTCAGAAATGAGTTAATATCGCGCGATGCAATATATTTGAAATCGTATAAAGGAAAAGCTACAGTTTAGATGAGTAAATCCGACTACAAAGATAATAGTTAAATGCTGTTTGTTACGGAGAACTAATATATATGCAAGTATGTATTAGGTGTTGCGAACCTAGTGACGAATTATTTCAGTTGTGACCATAAGGATAAACCAAGGACAGCATGAAAGGAAAGTATAGTTTCATGCACATTCGTTTCGTGCTTACTGGCGACTCATCAGTAGGAGCCGGTATTACGCCCTTTAACCACTATATATTTGGTAGAAGAATGTGGAATAATAGGACGGTACAATCACCTAGACGAATGTGTAAACCTGTAATAGTGAAGCTAACATAATCTGAAGTCAACGACAATACGACTTCAATGCTAACTCACACTATATAATATATATACCGAGTCTGTAAATGATACTAACACTATGGCTATTGTGTTAGTAACTGATACCTTTTTTGAAATCGATGAGTACCGGATACTAACACTATGGTTTCCAAGTCGATACATGATACCAACCTGATGGATATAAATTTATGCTAAAGTTCACCCAATTTGAGAATTACAACAATTTCCGAACACCTGTTACTCCAGTTAAACCATACACTCTGGCCTTCATCGATATCAGTTATCACATTTCGCGGTAAGCATGACATCATTAAATTCAATATATAACAGTTAAATACTGTTATAGTGGTTAAGGGGCGTAATACCGACTCCTACTGATGAGTCACCAGTAAGCACGAAACGAAGTGCTTGAGATTATACTTTCCGTTCATGCTGTCTTTGGTTTATCCTTCTGGTCACAACTGAACTAGTTTGTTACTAGGTTCGATTAACCTAATGCAAACTTGCATATATATTAGTTCATCGCAACAAACAGTATTTAACTGTAATATATTGAATTGAATGATGTCATGCTTACCGCGAAATGTGATAACTGATATCGATGAAGGCCAGAGCGTATGGTTTAACTGGAGTAACAGGTGTTCGGAAATTGTTGTAATTCTCAATTTGGGTTAACTTTAGTATAAATTTATATCCATCAGGTTGGTATCATGTACCGACTCGGAAACCATAGTGTTAGTATCCGGTATTCATCGATTTCAAAAAAGGTATCAGTTACTAACACAATGGCCATAGTGTTAGTATCCTTTACAGACTTGGTATATATATTATATAGTGTGAGCTGGCATTGAAGTCGTATTGTCGTTGACTTCAGATTATGTTAGCTTCACTATTACAGGTTTACACATTCGTCTAGGAGATTGTATCGTTCCATTATTCCACATTCTTCTACCAAATATACAGTGGTTAAAGGGTGTAATACCGGCTCCTACTGATGAGTCGCCAGTAAGCACGAAACGAATGTGTATGAGATTATACTTTCCGTTCATGCTGCCTTTGGTTTATCCTTCTGGTCACAACTGAACTAATTCGTTACTAGGTTCGCAAAACCTAATACATACTTGCATATATATTAGTTCTTCGCAACAAACAGTATTTAAAAATTGTATAGTTTAAAAAATGAAATACATCCAATTGATCAGTTTCGTACTTATAGGGAACTCATCACATACAGGCCACAATTTTCCACGGACAGGGCTCGAAACTGGGTACGTCTCTTTCAAAACCTGAGCCATTTTGCAGCACACTCCACACAATCTTAAGTGATATAATGGCTAATTGTCGACAATACGTGATTAGTTCACAATAAGGACTAAACCGTTCTACTAGATGAATTGCCTTTTTTACACTATACAATATTTAGTATGCGGCAGGATGGCTCAGTGGTTAGAGGCGGACATGACCAGGTTCGATCCCTGTCCATGGAAAATTCTGGCCAGTACGTGATGAGTTCCCAATAAGTACGAAACCGCTCAACTCGATGAATTTCCTTTTCACACACTATGCAATTCTTAGTTTATACTGACAAATGTATTTACTTTCTGGGTCAGGTGTTTATATCAAGATCGTCCTATTGACTTAAAGTAATTCTTATCAACGTTCGCACAAATAATGTTCGTTTAATTAAAGAAATAATTATTTGTACGCTATTTCACTCGACAAATAACGCTGAATCTCAAGACAAGTGCATCATACCAACTGCTTCAATTTGTTCCTTCAACATAGACACACGAAATTTCAACTATTCTGAGAAAGAAGCGACGAAATTTATGGGTAATTAATGAATAAATGAATGAATGAATGAATGAATGAATGAATGAATGAATGAATGAATGGATGAATGAATGAATGAATGAATGAATGAATGAATGAATGAATGAATGAATGAATGAATGAATGAATGAATGAATGAATGAATGAATGAATGAATGAATGAATGAATGAATGAATGAATGAATGAATGAATGAATGAATGAATGAATG
>JAQBSW010004179.1:0-72465 GCA_029291075.1 Eudiplozoon nipponicum
ATATATATATATATATATATATATATATAGGATTAGGGATGTTGGTCTCATACTGTTGCTTATATTCATATATATGTTTTTATACATATTGACATGTATTTTATATATTGATATAAGGTGTGACTAACGTAATAAATAAATATATAATAAGAATAGAAATTATTCATATTTAATAATTATCAATGGTCCTTTTTCTCTCTCTCTCTTTATATATATATATATATATATAAAGGTTTTACGATATTATATTTAGATATATGTGTAATGAATTATTTTAGTCATATGAGCAAATATTCTTATGCAATTATTTCCAATAGTTGATTAACTTCGCATTGTGCTTACGATTAGTGTTTTGAAAAACGTTAGTTGTCCAGGCTATCTCTATCTTTCTCTCTTTAATCGTTCACCTAAGCGTCGATATAACATTCACTCTCCATCCATCTACGTTACTTGCTGCTCCATATTTGAACTAGTTTGTTGCTATGTGCGCAATACCTCACACACCATTGTATACATTAGAGTTCCCGGCTTTAAATAAAATACAGTATATGATAATCAAGGTTTTAGTTTTAGCATTTTTTAAAATTTTGATTACCGTGACATAGTAGCAATACCGTTATAACAAATAACAAAAGGTTCGATACTGTCTCTCTCCCCTAAAATATTCTGCATACGAGATGAGATGAGGTATAGGTGAGGTAATGATTGGTCTACTAATTATAACAAGTTATATATTGAGTTTAGTTACTGAGACAAATCCTATGATTAAAATAGTGTTGAGTCAAATATATATAAATAGAATGGTTTTGGAACGAGGTTACCACATTTGCTTAAATCTGCTATTGTGATCAGTGTTGTGTTGCCTGATGATGGTGCTGGAAAGTAGGCACCGAAACGTCGCCAGTAAACAAAGATATGATAGAACCGCATTTCCAATTGAAGTAAAAATGAGTCAACCCGATCAAAGACAAAACAAAATTGGAAATAGTGACAAATCGGATCTTTGTGTAACTGCCCGTGTACAGCTACTACCCGCGTACGCAAAACGCGGCATTGATAATCTGAATGCTTACACACCGCAAAATATTGAGTTTAAATGTTATCATTTCTTTCTGGGCGCCCGTATTTCACATTCGGCCATTGTTACATCTTATTCTGTAAATTAATTGAAAACCTGAAATAAGACAGTTTAAAGGAATAAATTAGCAGAAATACCGCTGTTACCGTTAACGCATAGGCAGCAACTTACATAATTCTTTTAATAAAATTTGCGGAAAAGCAATAATTGCTCAATTGCGAAATGAATTTTATCAATCGTAAGTAACAAGAAACTACTATGAGCTAGGTACACTGGCAAAACTCAAAGTCCTGTGGCCGCCGACAGACTGATAAATACCAAACTAAAGTTTGTGCAAATAGGTGTCTGAAGGTTCAATTACGAGATGGTCGGGTGAAAATTTTCTACGCAGTAACGGATGTACAATCGTACAACTTATGATGAATTCGACAAAAAATGTTCGATTGCGCGGGTGGTGTTAACTATTATTTTGATCAAGGTTCCGGTCTTGATTATAGTAATAAGATGGGATATTCAGTTTTATGCTAGCTTACATTTTAGCCAGCGTTAGGCAGATATAATGGCGTTCCTTTCAACCTAAAGTTTACACACGCAAATTAAGACCTACCCGTATAAGGCAAACAAAATGTCAACTGAATAAAAGATCTACAATAAAAGAACAATTGCAGCATCGGGTAACGTATAAATGAGTGTTTAGTTAGTTGGCAAAACAAACCTGTAACCAGCATGTTGTTTGATGGAGCACAAAATTTAATTCCTTCAAGACCGGCGCAATTTCGACACACGGCAGTTGCCACGCTTGTGCAGTATTTCGAGCCGATTCATGTTTCGCGATTGTTTGAGTGGTGTCAGGAAGCATCTCACAAAAACAAGATTTAACAAGCAACCTTTTCTACGCTACGGCTTTCACTGCCTAAAAGGTACTTGGATTAGTAGAAACCATACGCGAAACTATCGTAGTATAGGGTAAAGAGGCAATATGCGTATTATTATAACTAAAAACCTCAGGAAGTTCTGTGGTTCATTGCATGAGTAAAAAGATCGTGATTAAATCGCGGGTTCTTGAAACCTTTATTGAATATCTATGCGTTTTTGTAAACCAAAAACCAATCCGTGTAAGCATTGAGCGTTTAATATTTTGATACATTCCTTAAAAGTGATTTGCGTTTGCATAGTGCTTCCATCTTTCGAGCTGGTACAACAATTGACGGTTTCGTGACAACTGATAGCACTCGTAGGTCGGCATAATCTTGATTTATTTACATCTCAGGGTGCACAGCTTGTTTTTTTACTGACTGGCGGATTCTCACTGGTCCTGTGACTTCGCAAATTTTAGTCACAAACGTTTTCGGGGGGAAATCGGCAAATCTTTATTCACAAACATTTACGGACACACAGTGTAATGACAGCTTCGGAGTCAGGGAACCAGTGAGAGACCATCAATCAATTAGAAAATAAGCTGTGCACTTGGAAATGTAAAGGAAGCAGGATTATACCGACCTACGAGTGATATCAATTGTCCCGCAACCGTCAACTGTGGTGTCACCTCGAGTGTTTATTGTTTTCAAAAAGCTGAGGTCTACAGCATGTCGTAGAATGATGAACTAATAGCACAATTACATAACAGAACTCCACGAGCCCTCCACGAAAAGGAATAGCCAAAATTGGCTATATATCGAAGCAGAGGCCGCACTGAATAAAAGAGATTACAGCTGCAAAAAAAACAACCGAAACCACGCCAAGACAGATATGGTCGCAGGAAAATTAACATACTCTGCCGTATTTCCGCAGCGATTTGACAACCATCATTTCCATGTGCATGAGCTGGACAGACAAAGCCTCGGCCACACCCGTCAAGCGCTCATGAACAGCACCTTTAAGATGTAGACTTGCTGGCGGCGGCAGGCTGGCACTATCAGCCGATGTGGTTGAGTCAAGCACAATGTCGCGCTCCCAAGCGGGCACACCAACAGGTTGTGATTTTGACGGTCTAAGTATGCTTCGAGCCCGACGTAGTTCTTCAAGATAGACAGATTTCACATGCTTAAATGGGGTTTTCAGCTGTGCAAAATAGACCTTTAATTGTCTACCGGTTCTAGCAAGACAGGAGCCGGCGATCAGCAGACGAAGGATCTCATTTGTGCCCTTCATTTTGTTGTAAAAGCGTAATTATTAAAAGAGGACAATGCGCGCAAAAAAAAGGCCAATTACAAAAGCAAGCTTAACATGTAGGAATTTAATAACGACAATTAAACAGCAAATTAAAACAAACAAAATCTAAATAACTGACTGAAACATGCCAGCGTAATGGCAAAATAACTTATCCTTCAATGAAGGCATAAATATTTCTCTTTGCGGTTTCACCGAGGATATTAATAAGCACGAGCTAGAACGAGAGTATGGAGGGAGGAAAATGACATTTGTCCTTAATTGGAATCGGAATGAAATACACTTATTCGTGGGCATAAAGGAAAATAGTTGTTGTTGCACGTCTTACGGCTGTCCATGGAGAATAGGTGACATTCGGTCTAATGGTCCTGATTCTTCTGCCGTTTTCTGTGCGGTAGACAACCAACTCGTTTTTATTTATATGTACGCGTGGCTGGGCTAAATAATTAGTTCAAAATACGTTAACATTTGAAAACTGCTGCTTCATAGTCGCATAATTATTTAAAATATCCACTGTTAATTGTCAGCTATAGAGGAATACTAAGGACTCCATTCTCAGCTGGAATGAACGATTTAACTAAAATTTTCTGTAACTTTGATTATCTTTAATCTTAGGTTGACGATCATCATCTAGCCAAAACATCTAGTATGGTAGCGCCTGTGAAATAAAACAAAAAAGCTAAACCGCTTTAAATGATTCTTATACACTTGCTGTTATTCTTTAATTTATTGTTTCATATTAGATGGAAACGGTGCAGCAAAGCAGAGATCAAGGGTTTACACAAGGCACGATTATAGTAATAAAAAAGAACCGGTAGAATTCATGTTAATGTTACCGGCACAACTAGTGAGGATTCGCTCGTCGCTAGGCCGACAAATTGTATGCCGATCCTGATAAAAACACCTGACCCATTATGTACATACAGTTTTCAATATAAACTACGCATTGTATTGTGTAGAATAGGTAATTCATCCAGTAGACCGGTTTCGTTCTTATTGGGAACTCATCACATACTGTCCAGAATTTGCCGCGAACATGGCTCGAACCTAGGCACGTCTGCTTCGGAATCTTTTGCTCTATGTTCGAACCCTGTCCACGGCAAATTCAATAAGGACGAAACCGGTCTACAGTATTAATTACCTTTTCTACAATATACAAGTGACATATGTATGCACATAATGGGTCATGTGTTTATATCAAGATCGCAACCTTGATTAAAGTAATTGTTATCACCGCCCGCGCAACCAATGTTCAATTAATATGTATGGCGTTTCTTCATGTATGCACATATAACAGTTGTTTACATATTCAATGAATGAAATGATTACTTATGACTTTTGTCTGAAAATAGATTCACATTATTTATCGCAAAACGAGATTAATCGGATAGCCAACCTATGCGGAAAATTGATACTCGAAGTGATTATGACGTCTGGTAAAAGCGAGGCCAAAATCGTCCAACGCCCTGACAAATCAATCCACGCTTGATCCAAGAGTTAGACACAATAGATCTTATGGCGCAACTAGCCAGACGGCAACAGTGTTCATACAACGTGACACTAATTAGTTGTTTTCCAAGACAGAGAATATACCATACGCCACAATAACAAATATTAAAATGTGCTCACATGTCCATGACTACCAATACAAAATACATAATTATGGTTAAAATAAACAAAAAAATGGATTGTATAGACAACGTAAAACATCCAAGGAAAAATGATTCCATCCCACCGGACATTCGTCATATGCGGAACTGAAGTACAAGTGCAGGAGTTTATAAAACAAATGCTGTCAGTATGAGCTTAACGTTGCATACGATAGTAACTACCAAACATCAAACAGCCCGGCTTCGTAATAATTGAGCACACATTAATTACTATCTAGAGTTTCCCAGGCAAGAACCACTCAAGTCGCGCACAAAATGCTATTTTCAGTTAAACTACAGACTAACGTTTTATTGTTAATCTTTTTTTCCAAGTGGATTCACTATTGCATTGCTTTCGAGCAAAAGTTAGTAATAGCCAACCTCTGCTTTGCTATTATAGAATAGACATCATGCAAGCTAGGATAGTGATATTGAATTAATATATAAAAGTAGGATTTCGTTACATAGAATGTGGGCATAAACTAAACATAGCATACGATAACTAATGCAAGTCATTAAATAGACTAGTTTTGGCCCATATTGAGCATGCACGATGTACTTCCAAAAATGTATATATGTTGTAAATATGAACTAAAATTTACATCAGATACCAAAGACCAATCGCAAAACAGCTCGGCTTCGTCTTAATTGGACACACATCAATTACTTTCCAGAATAACCTCGAGTGGGGCTCGAACTAAGGCGCATTTACTTCAGTCACGCAACTCATTCACTGAGCGACCCAATGTGTGAATCAAATGCACTTTCTGTTTATACATCACATTATGTTTTTACTCTGTTCCTCCTTCAAGTTAATTTCAAAGGCAACACTATTAACAAAATTCCAGATAGTCACCTACCGATCTAACATTATAGAACAGACACTACGCCATTTGGTGAAGTGATCAGGAATTATAGAATAATGGCAGCATTATATATATATATAATTGAACGCGAGACAAAATAAAAATCGTAGAACCCTTTCCATGTGCAAAAAGAAAAAGAAATTCTATCACATACAAGAACGGCTTGTCGTACAATCAAGTAGTACGGTTTGATCGTAATTTGATAGTACCGACAAGGTTTTTGTTACGGTTATCGACACGAAAATCTATATTCTGCTGATCACACACAGCGAAACTATGAATTGATACGTCACAGTTAGGAAACAATGTACAATCACTTTAATCAAAAAGACGAGGACATCAGGATGGATGATTAAGTTCATAATAATCGACTATTTGAAGAAGAAACGTTTGTTGTCGCCCATTGCCCATAACAAAAATTAGCAGAGGCTGTAGCGAGTTACATTTGCAACAAATGAACCATATAGAGACTTAGTCCCGGCGTCATTTCTCTCAAAAACTCACTTCGTAAATGGGCATGATTCGCACATCACGCAGAAAGCGCTCATATGGGAGGTTCTTTGTGAAGCCTGAGCCACCTGCAACTTGAAGCAATTCACTGACGCCACGATTTGTCGCCTCCGAGCTGAACACCTTAGGCAAAAAGAAATAACGATGCAAGACGTTACAAATTTGCATAGCAATGATTACGAATTATAACAAATTCCTGCTATAATGAGTAAATAAAAAATGACACAATCTATACTAATGTTAATTAGCATCATGAATGATAA
Source organism: Eudiplozoon nipponicum (assembly GCA_029291075.1). Classification (NCBI taxonomy): domain Eukaryota; kingdom Metazoa; phylum Platyhelminthes; class Monogenea; order Mazocraeidea; family Diplozoidae; genus Eudiplozoon; species Eudiplozoon nipponicum. Next base: position 6,536 of record JAQBSW010004179.1, read on the forward strand.
CAGCCGCAGAACCGTGAAATTCATAGATCTGCAAGAGCTGTGAAGGAATGCCAGGTTTTCAATGCGACAGAAGGATAAAAACCTACAAATAAAGCAAGATTTAAAACAAAAATGACCGACTACACATTATGTAATTGCAACTGCGTGGACTAATTTCACCTAGCGCTGTAAAATAGGCAATCACCGTGATGATGACAAACAGATGATGTGCCAGTGCTTTCAGTTGGACATATTCATCGGCTCTTGCTAAAAATATTCAAACAGCTTTATTAGTTCATTTCACTGCTGCTCGATAGTTCTTGCTAAAGCAGTTCTGCACTTGGTTCCTAACATCACACGTGTCAACAAGATGATAAGTTGTACAACACGCCGCAGTTCTCTATTGCCGCGACACTAACAGCAGCATCAAAAATTTTTTGCTGAACAGAATGTGTTTATGTCACAATATGCTCCAAAATGGTGCTAGCCTACTATCATGGCTTGTTGCGGTGGCAAATCTTGGAGCCAGTGACGTTGAAATGGCTCTTTTTGGGTCCAGGTATTTTTAGCAGAAAACAGCATAGAAAGAATGACTGATTAATTGAAGCAAAAAAATAGATTTTAACAATTTTTACGTATAAGGCCATTCATTTTACGAACCGGCAACATATAGATTGTTACATAATTCAAAATAAGTCCACAATCATTAACGAGATTCGGACACTACCACCATTTAAGAAGCTACGACTATGAGGTAAATCTTGTTTAGTTCAATTGCAATAAATGTATTCGTTCAAAGTTAAGATAATACTGGTAGTTCACCAAATTGATAATGACAGATGTACAAAGTCTAAAAGTATAATGCAAGCCAAACATTATGCGTTATCGTGTGACAACAGCAGTACGCCAAATGAAAGCGGGGATGAATGATCTAGATAACAATTGTCCTGTCGCTTAGATGGTTTGCCAACCAAAGATGGAGTGCAATATCGGTCTTCCAGATCGACACGATTGATCATACCTGAGCACTATCCATTTAACACTGTGCTAACTGAGGGGTAAATCTGAATTCGACACTACACAAGAAATAGGATGGCGGTGCCTCGAAACACTGCAAAAATGTTTCCAATCGTTAACTGGGAGAATAGCTTTGGCCAGGTGACTATAAAGTTACGAAACAGCCTAGATACAAATAAAGGCAGAAGAATCATTAGTACAAACCAGGAGATGATGGAAACAAGAAATTTATTTCAGCACAGACATTATGCATTGCATAGCATAAATATCCCATGGCATAAGGCAGATGCGGTACCGATTATCTTCGTGATAACTAAAGAAGTCGCGATCAGAGCTGAATATAAAGCATCAAAACGCGACATGTAATGAACCCTGTTATATTAGCTTAATGTGCAACATGAATTAAAGTCTAAACCAACAAAAGGCATTTGAAAGCCGAAATTTCCTTCAGTATACTGTTGAAATAACATCCACATTCGTTTGCTATATTTGAAGGGTATTCTAACACAAAGACACTAGTTGGACACTATCAAAAGTATTTATGACATTTTTGCACACAAATTAAAACACCATGGGACACTGAACGCCTAAGGGTGATTAATGCATAAAATATCGCACTTCAACTAACAGAACCAAAAAAGTTTTCCAATTTTTATAACGTTGGCTATCGTGTAATCAGCTGAAGTACAACAAAGTCAACGTTCTTCAACTGGGGTAGTATTCTTTTCAGTAGTACGCACGCCAAAATCATGTTAATTAAGCCGTGACTTACTTTTACTGCCGCGGCTTCCAAATGCAAGTCACGAGGAATAGTATCCAATTTGGCTGATTCGTCCATCAGTCCAGCAACCAAGTAGGTCAGCGACTCCATAGCATAAATGTCAGAAGCTACACTGGTTAATTTTTGTTGGATTGCACCAAACTCGCCGATAGGCTTTCCAAACTGGCGCCGAGTTGCCGCGTACTCACCAGCAACGCCAAGCAAATGGCGAAGTATGCCGGCACCAGACGCGCCCATGGCAAAACGACCAGAATTCAGAATTCGCATAGCCAACTAAATGGTATATGAAGAAATCTGTTTAAATAACTCACAGCATAAGCAATTGGAATGTGGAGTGAGAATAATATATGAGCGATGACATTAATACATTCCTTAAAACTATGGGTGGATTGTCGAAATAAACATTTAAGTTGCACATAGAATAATGTGACTTGAGAAGCGATTGACAAACCCCACACAATTTGCTTGATCTTATGCTACAAGGCCAAGCATAATTTGCGTTCATCTGGTTTATTTCCAATTAAATGCCTATGCTTATAAATTATTCTCCTTAGCGACTTAGTCTATGTCTATTCTATTTCATCAGTCGTTCTGTATACCTAAAAACAAGCTTTCTAACTAATCACAATGAAGAAACAAACGATATCAAATAAGAAACAGAAATATTACGAGAGAAATGAATATTAACACAATCGGTAATATTTCATAATTGCCTATCTGGTCGAATTGTGCTTATTAGACGGCGATTATGCCTCGACATGCTCGAAACCAGTGCCACGTTATTAGTAGGGTTCTTTGGAGTGGTAGGCCTTTGGATTACTTACGCTGAAATGGATCTTTTTAGGGCCATGCTGATTTGTAAATAATGAAGCAGCAGTGATCGAAGCAAGAAATTGCTTAAAATATGGTTTTAGCTAGCAACAGATTTCGGATAAATAATCAAATATACAATATATTATTTTACGAAAATGGGGACAAATTGTGCGAACAAACACCTATTTATTTGTACATAAATAATAAACATTATTACTAGTAGCAGAGATTCTTAACCTTCATTTGAGAAAATGGTGCTGGGGTTAACTCAAAATATATTAATACACCAATACAGGAGATCAGCAAAATAATAACTCGTTTGGATAACAGTGTTATTGTAAATACAGATGGACTTAGCGTATGGACCTAACTGACTCGAATGGATATCGTAGAAGATAAAACGCAAACTAGCCTGTTTTTACAATGTGACGTCCGCCAGGAGCTAATCTTTAGAATTCCTTTCCATTTATCTATTATACAAGCCTCGCTAAAAACATCGGTTCACATGAAAACATAGTTTATTTACTAACGAAAGTGAGAAAGAGAGAGGCACGAACTTGCAAAATCACATTTGCGTAGAACGAATAAATCAATAATGCTGTACAACAAATCAGTTCTTATCTGATTAATTTTGTAGGACAAATGCCAAAGGAGATTGTTGTACGATTATCGCCACAACGCATAGTACTCTGTCTTTTCACTTTTCAAGCACAGGCTTCCTCGCCCAAACATTTGAATGTTTAAAGTGCACATATAAATATTAAACCGTTTTTCCAATTAAAGGAAAATAAATAGAGCTAAAGCACAGAATAGCAGTTGACTGTACTTTACGCATTATATAAGTACAACTGTGCAAATTAGCTAAGATATAAATTTGACCGAAGAGTTATCAAAATGAAAACAAGGTAGTGTACAAACTAGAATAACATAAATAATTCTTATACAAGGACAAAGGCAAGTAAGAAAAACAACATCAGACCATCTGACTGTTTTATTTTTATTTAGCTTTGAGTGAGAAAACATCTTTCAAAAGTGCAGATTCTTTAGAAGTTGAGTTCATTTTTCTTCGACAACCTTCGAAGCTTCGTCGTGTTATTCCTACGTTTCGTCCGCAGTCATCCTCAGAGCTCTTTCAATAGTCAAACAATTGGTAACTTGTGTGTTTTTTTATACTGCTTCATGTATTCCAAGTTTTATGATCATTGAACAAGCTCTGAGGATGACTACACGAACGAAACGTCAAATTTTAAAACGAGGGCAGTTGCTGATCCTTTTGGTATCTCTACTGGTTCCCAGTGAACCGTCACACAATTTTTGTAGGTAACGTAAAATGTTTTAAAATACCAATAAAGAAATTTTCATAATGACAAATAATTCATACGATATATTAAAACGTCTCCTATCTAGAAAGCTAAAAAGAAACAGAAAGAAGCTAAGGAGCATTAAGGAAAAGCAAACTTCACAGAAGAAATTTAAGAAAAACAATATAGAAAAAGGACGATATTATATGGGAATTATTAAAATGTGACATTGGAAAAGCAGAACAAAGAAATAAGTTAATGCTTTACATACCTTGAATCCGCCACCAACTTCACCAAGAACATTTTCACGAGGTACTTTTACATTTTCAAAGTAGACTTCACAGGCTACATCCATTCAAATATGAAGGTAAAGGAAATTTTCCGAACAAAACACAGTAGAAGAAATGAAAATATAATTTTTTTCTCAAGTTTTAAATAACACTAACGTTGCAATTAAATGCACTACAACAAATAACTTCATCTGAAGTAGATAAAACATGGTAAATATATTCTTTAAATCAAGTTTGAGAGCTTGAAGTAAACACCAATCCTATGGCATTTACCAGCCGTCGAATAACAACAAAACTACTGCGTTTCGACATTCCATGATCGTCATCATAGTACGATGGCAAACTGACTAGCGAGGATCAAAACCGCAATGAATATATATGGTAAACAAAATAAGATACGCGGCTCTCACTTCTAGTAGTCCAGCATAAATTGTACTTGACTGGAAATGTCAGCTGCGCAATTTCTATTCGTTCAGGGTTAAGAATATTAAATTTTTAACGAAAAATATCTCCATCTGAGAATAGATAAATAGTGCAGCGACGTTTTAAAACAAACGAGTCAAGGTACATCAGTGACTGACTTTATTTTTATTTACATAATTATTTGATGCTCGTTTGGTGAAGCAAAGTTTCTACATACATCGTTCTCATTTTTACTCAGGAAGCACATCGCGGCAAGATATTTGACAATTATCAAGTCCAGTGCTAAATTTCGTTTGTCTATACTAATTAGTAGATCACCCAACTATAATTGATTTTTCTCTAAACAAGAGTTGGTTACGTAAATGTATGTAGGCGTGCATATGTCTGCGCGTTCACACTCGTCCAAGTGAAATTGCAGGGACCTCATAGCAAATATTGACTATTCACTACATCCGAGTACGTCATGTATGTGTTAAGAACAGTGAAGTGATCAGTTAAATATAATTAACTGCACGAGAACTGTCAAATATCTAAAACTAAAATTATCAATGACAATTCATCTTTGAATACATCAGAATTATTGCTTGGAAATTAATATGCTAAATTAAGTATTTACAAGTGATTTACGTGGTTGGCAAGAAGGCAAGATAATTTGAGTACACTAATCGAAAAATATTGTCGGGGTAAATACTCAAGATTTAGTAAAATGATCAGCTTAATAAAGATAAAAAGTTATGAGAAATGAAATTTAGAAAATTACCTACCGAAAGGAAGAGCATGGCAATATAAAGTGGTTTTATCTAACTATGTTTATTTTTGACTAAAGTGACGTACGTACATGCGGGGAGATTAGTCTATTAAATAGTGGAGTTCCAATAGAGCCTGAGGTCATATGACTGAAAAAGCAAGTTTATTGCACTGGATCGCTCAGGGAACAATGAGGGCATCAGAGTATCTCGCGTATGTGTAATGTCGAGAACTACGACCCCGATACACAGGCGGTAGTTGCCAGTTGCTTTCCATTATACTTTCTCTGGAAACCATGCATGCTAACAAAGAAAATGATGACCGCTGTCAGTCGAATCGACCGGGGCACAAATATATTATTGTAAAAGAAAGATAATTGTACTCCTTTAAAACCGTCGAAGATCCGTCAGTTGTCAGGCCAATAGGCCAGATGTATTAGGACAAACTGTTTACTGTAGTAATTGATACCCATCATTCTGACATCATAATCTATTCGTTCAAATTGATTCTAATTGTAGCATAATTCCCCTGGTCTTATTGGTTTGCGCAAATTCTGCAAAAGCACATTCTAAAATTTAGGCTTGAAATGAAGAAATATCTGTTTCTGTCCAAAGAATTTCACACAAATACAGCCAAGGCAATAAATACACACTAAAACGGAAATCGGTTGCTCCTATGGTGGGCTTCAGCAGAGCCGGAGGCCATATGACCGAAACACAAATGTTAACCTTATCTTGATATAAACGTGTCTCATTATGTGCATACATTAGTCAGTGTAATCTAAGAATTGTTTAATGTAGAAAAAGAAAATCATCTAGTAGACCTGTTTCATCCTTATTTGGAAATCATCAGTACTGTCAAGAATTTACAGCAGACATTATACAATTCTTAGTTTATACTGACAAAAGTACGTGATGTGCTTCCAATAAGGACGAAACCGGTCTACTGAATGAATTTCTTAGTTAATACTGCCAAATGTATCTACATAATGGGACAGGTGTGTTTACATCAAGATCGCAACCTTAATTTAATTAATTGTTATCACTGCCATTGCAAACAATATTGACTTAAATCAAAAGAAATAGCAGGAAATTCATTGTGTGTATGACGAGGAGAAATACGCTTCGGTAATGAGAAGGTAGAATGGCTGGCCGCCTTATCGCGTACTTTTCTTGACTGCTTCATGCCGTCACAATAAATGATGACAGTCAACGGCAATATCGACTAGAGTATCAAGTGGTCAAGAGCAGAATAACATTATGGCTGTAGAATCGGTAAGTTTAAAGGTAACGCTGTCGATACGATAAATTAAGGCTTGCCGGTTACAAGGCAAGACATACTTAGGCCTGAGAACCAAACACAGGGAACAAAAAATACAGAATATCAACCATATGCTTTGGCAGATAGTGTAACTGCTCCAGATAAAATCACTATATAGCATGGAGAAACGCCAGTCTAACAATCCATGTATTCAAGGAAACAAATAGCAATGAGGGATGCAGCGTCAGTACGTGCGACTGACGGTAGTTTTGCCAAGTTGTGTTAAATTGATATTCATTTCAATTTCTTAAGCTTCATTAGAACAATCGCCATTATTATAATAAATCTGCTAAATGATCTAGTTGACTTTCAAATTTTATGCAGATTTAGACAGATAAGAGTGTACAAAGAGAAAAGAAACAGCCATCATTATATTCAACTCACTGTTCGATGCTCTGATGCCTAACTTGTCTTCCGGTTTGCCAGATATAACACCACCGAAATTACGCTCCACGATGAACGCTGTTATCTTATCCGATTCTACGTTCTGCACGATGAAGCGAAACCAAATTGTAAAGATTAAATTAAAAAACTAAATACAATTAACATAATTTGTGTGGTATCTAGATAGATACACTCATAATAACTAGATCCTGTCACAAATCACTCATTTGAAAAAAACATTTTTTGTAATGTTTCTATTTTGTTCTGTATTTTATTTTATTTTTTATAGTTCTCTGTGATTATGATGATGATGACGATGATTTATATAAACATATATATATATATATATTTACATATATTAAATTTAAGATTTTTTGGCATGATTGCGCTTATACATATATTTGTCAGTATAAAGTAAAAATTACCTACGATATCAATTCATCCAGCCGACCGTTTTCTCCTTTACTGAGATCGATATGTCCAACATTGACCAGAATTCTGCGGAAAGCAAGGTCAAACCGGGGTCGCGTGACAGGTCCTGTGGACTCAATATTATACAATTCTTGGTTTACCGAGCGTAAATATATAGTATATAGGTATATGCGTATATATATGCGTATATTTATTGAATTTATGATTTATGGCAGGATTTGGACTATACATATAGTTGTCAGTATAAACTAAAAAATTAACAAATATATGCAAGGCAATTCATCGAGCAGACCAGTTTCGTCTTTACTGAGAATTTTTGAGGTATTGTCTAGAATTTTTCGCGTACGGTTCTCGAACCAGGGAACTTGTGTTCGAAGTCAGGGACTCGATAAATTATGTCATACCTGCATAATATTACGTGCAATTTTCAGTGATATATAAACTTATTTTCTTAGTTCTCTTATCCGGAAAGTTCCGGATACTACTTGAAGTGTGGTGAGGGGACACCACTTGTACCAAATTCCCAAGAAACTCCATGAAATGTGGAGCCGGCTTATCCTCCAAAAGGAGTCAGCCGCAGTAAAGTAAAGTAAAACCAGTATACTAGATGAATGGACAGTGCTCCCTTAGGAAATGCTTAGTTTATACTGAAACATATATATAACAAAAATAATGACATAAATTTTGAATTAAATATAAGTTCCTCAGGTGACATTGTATCGGTTTTGTAATAGCAGATTTGTGTTGGAACTTTATGTCGAAAGAGATCCCACAGGCTTCACCAGAAGTAAAAACTATTAACAAACATGAGCTAAAATATAGCTAAAAATTGCGTGCAGTATGTGGCAGGAGTAGAACAGTGGATAGAGTCCCAGACTCCAAAAAAATATGCCTTGATTTTAGCCCTCTCCGCGGCAAAACTCGACAGTACTTAAAGAGTTCTCAATAAGAGCGATGCGGTCCACGGGTTGAATTACCTTTGCATAGGCAGTTCTTAGTTAATTCTGGCATGCATATACAACAATTATGACAATATCGATTATATAAAAATTACTGTTACAAATTAGCTATTGCATAACTACAAATGAAGTATGTCTCCGAGACAACGGTTGCATCCTTATTGTACAAGCCATTATAAGTAACAAATATATCTGCTCGTAATACTCAAAGCATCTAAAATTTTGATCAAAGCCATACAGCTTATTCTCTACACCACGGAACCCACGCAGTGCACGACATTCTAAATTTTCTATCAATTATGCCTAAGATTTGTCCCATTTTCAGGACAAAGGGTCCAGCCAGCCAATCTTCAGAAACACAACATGCCAGTTGAGGTAGTGGCATTGAATTGAAGTATCATAACTGAATTTAAGTATATTTACGTCGTCGGTATAGCACTAACATCATATTGTTTCACTTGCCATCAAATGAGCTGAAATATCCAGGAAAAGGAGGTGCGGACAATATCGTACTATTATACGACAATCGAGATTCTGCTCAGGCCCCATTGAATAGATTAGCAGACGTTGTTCCAACTCGCAGTATTAAATTAACACCCCCTAAATGTAAGATACTTTTACAGGATCACCCACCATTCATCCCAACTCTGCGACTGCAGAATGAAGATCTAGACAAAGTTGACAGGTTTGCATAACTTGGGAGCTCTATCAATAGCTTAGACAATATGTCAGACGAGGTGAGAATGAGAATCACGAAAGCTAGAGTAGCCTTCTCGAATTTATTTAGCTTTCCCCATTTACGGAGATACGCCTTAAAGGTCATGTTCACAATACATCTGTACGCACAGTTTTACTAAACGCTAGAGAAACTTGGCCTCTTAGAGTTGATGACTTCAGACGCTTACAGGCATTGGAACATCGTTGTTTGAGAAGCATAAGACAAGTTTGCTAAAAACAACGAATAACCAATGCTGACATCCGTAGACGTATTTTTGGATTTGCCAACAAGTGCTCCTAGTTAGAAAAACAAATAAGGCTCCATCAACTTGGTTACGTTTTGCGTATGCCCTCAATTCAATTGCTTAGTAGAGCTCTGTTCTCTCATCCACCACCAGATTGGCGTAAGAAACAAGGTGTGCAGATTTTGTCATGGCAGAAACTGTTGAAGTCACTTAGATCCAAATTGGGTAGTATAGGAAAAACTCGTTTGCCGGGATGGGATCCACGTACGCGTCATAGCTTTTGGTCAGAAACTTTTCACGATATGGTATCGAATAGATCTCAGAGGCAATCTTGTTGCAGATATCTTGTGTAATCATCGTCGTAACTTTGTTTTCTTAGAAGGGTTTGGTTTTTTATGACGTGATAGTATGAAACCCGCAAAGAAGCTGTATTGCTGATGTCGCCTTGCCCGAAAGCTAACTTGGCCATAATGGTGTTGTGCAGATGTTTAGTTTGCCTCACTTATGTGATTTATCTTGATAAACATACTCAGTAACTAGGCAATCTCTCTCTCTCTCTCTCTCTCGCTATCTCCCGTAAATCTCATTTATAATTTGTGTGCCTATACTATTATTCTAATCGTTATTTGTAAATATTTTTTCGTTTATGGTTATATGGCAGTGAAACATTAGTCAATTTTAGCTTTTGTATGGCTGTGCATGATGATGATGATGATGGTACAATATGCTTTGAAATGGAAATAATTAAACTGGGATTCTGAATATGCAGCGGACCCTTTCACAACCCGAGTCACTTGTCTCATAGCAGTGTGTGGTAGCACTGCAAGTGATAATAACCATCGGCATAATTTATTGTAGCACCATAATTTGTTTTGAAGAGATTGGTCAACGCATTCCTACAATACTGCTAAAAGGCAAACAAGTACGTCGGTCGTCAAACCGGAAATTTCCATAGACACAAACAAATATATATATCGCATGATGAATACGAATTTACCATTTATACAAAATTTGAAAAAAAAACAGAAGAGCACTTTTACAAAAAGAATACACAAATAAAGATAAATATATGCATAGAATTTTATCTAAAATAATTTTCATTGTCCACCATCATCTGGGAAAAGCGTAACATTTTAAATGTATAAAGGAAAGCAAGAATAATTGAGGATAAGTGGTGTTTGTCAATTATTTACACAATACCTTCTCATCAGTCACGCGTGTTTTTGCGAACACCGTCATGACATTCGCGAAGCCACCGTTTGTGATCCAACACTTCGTGCCATTAAGAACATAGTGTGCACCGTCTGGTGACAACTCCGCTCGAGTCGTAATCGAGGAGACATCACTGCCACTAAAATGTTTAAGAGTACAAATGTGAAACAACAAATAACAAACAGCAAGCCCACACAACACACACACACATATATATATATATATATATATATATATATATATATTCTATTAGTACAATCTAATATTTTTACTGGAAAGAAAATACAATGCATCAAGTAGACCGGTTTTATCCTCACTGGGCCCTCATCAATTAATTGCTAATTATTGCAGCCGGAGCTCTAACCAGAATACCTCATACACTACTCTGCCCAAATCGCGCACTACATGTCATTTTCACTTATATACAAACATGTTTTTTGTGTAGTGTTTCCTTTAGACAGGCTTCTGCTTTATACTTATATAGATATTTACATGTATATTGTGCATCATTTCATTTTTAATATGTTGTTGACAAAAAAATAAATATTGCAACAATAAAGAAACTGATCTGGAGAACTTAATTTGCTAGCTTACGTAATGTTAACGTTATGCTAGTAACATAGTTTTTCCTCAAATACTCCGGTTTGAAACAGAACAGAAAATTTATTTTTATGGAAAGAATATTACACCAAGATTCTAGTGTAGTTTGGTTAATTTAAACAGCCGCTCCGTGTTAGACAAGCGTAACTTATTTAAAGGATTTCCTATTCAAAAGTGTGATAAGCATGTTTGTACAAGAAAATATATTAAAATCTAGAATTATAATTAGAATTGCTGCACGCAACAATTTAAATGAGATGATATTCTGAGAATTTTCTCTCAATTTATTTGGTAATTGACTATATATCCCGTAGATTTTAGAGAAGAAAGAGTTTGCCGGGGCAGGGTGGCTTAGTGGTTAGAGCAACAGACCCCGAAAAAAACATGCTGAAAATTCTGGACAGTGCATGATGTGTTTCTAATAAGGACTAAACCGCTCTGCTGGATGAATTACCCTTTCGAAATTGTACAATACTTAGTCTACACTGATTATGTGATTGATGTTTATATCAAGATTCCAACCTGGATTTAATAAATAGTTTACTAACTCGTTTCCTAGTAATAGGCGCAGTAATTACCGTTAATCTCCATCTAATATATTTGGCATGACATTCCTCGAACGGGTTCGCATAAACACTTGTTCACTGAGTTTAGTGGAATATTTTTTTAATAGATTAAACATCTAAGCCACAATGATTGTAAAGACGGAAGTTATAACCTATTTCCGTAAGTGATAGAAGCAAAAGGACAAAAATATTTCACAACTCTTCTTTGTACAGCTTCCAATTTATTAGTCAGAATCATTTTAATACCAAATAGGAATTACAACTGGACTTTAAATTATAGGCGTGGTAACATACTCTTGAGGCAACGTAAGTCTGTGTGTGTTACAACATTTTCTAGTTCATTCTTTAAATCAAGTTTTTGAGCTTGAAGTTAACACCAATCCCATTGTTTAATTGTATATTCTGGTTCAATTTATTGGAATATTGTATTGGATTGATGTGTATATATTTCTTCGTGTGAGTCCTTATCCACAATTGCATGCATGCTGGATTGTCATATAGAATTCACACGAAGGAAGGGCTAATTAAGAACTATTAGAATATAAATTAAATTTTTGTAGCGTACGACAGGGTAGCGGTGTTAGAGCGAAAAATTACTAACAGATTTGTTCAGGTTCGAGCCCTGTCCGCAGCAAATTCCGGACAGTAGTAATGAGTTCACTATAAAAGCGAATCCGGTTTACTGTTTAATTACCTTTTATACCTTCTTAGTTTAAACTTGCAAATGTATGTATATAATAAGATAGGTGTTTATACCAAAATCGCAATCTAGATTTAAATAATTTCATGCCCGTTTCAATTTCCACTTAACCGCTCATAAATTGCTATCAAAGCGCTTTGTATGCAGATTATATAGAATACCATTTGCATGGTATCCGCCAAAAAATGTTTGCTCAGAAATTCCCACCACTTGATCTGTGTAAGTGAGCAGATGAAGATATCGAGAAAATTAGATTTTTTCACGTCGGTTGTCTTTATTGCCATTCTTACACGTAACAGCGAAAAATGCTAACAAGTATGTATTAGGTGTTGCGAACCTGGTAACAAATTAGTTCAGTTGTGACCAGAAGGATAGACCAAAGACAGCATGAACGGAAAGTATAATCTCGTGCACATTCGTTTCGTGCTTACTGGCGACTCATCAGTAGGAGCCGGTATTACGCCCTTTAACCACTGTATATTTGGGTGAGGAATGTGGGATAATAGGACGGTACAAAAATGCTAACAGTTGGTTAACTCTCAATTCATCAATACAAGAATGACTAGACTACAGACATCACTTTGCAATGCTACGAGAAAGACATGTACATGCAAACAGGCAAACAGAGAATACGCATACACACTTACTAATCAGGTTAAGAAAGAAATAGAAGAGAAACCGAGTCAGATTTGGGCGCACCCATATAATGAATTTAAAACAAGGAAATATATAAATTAAAGATCTTAAAGTGTTATTTAGCACTCTCGAAATAGATGGCCATTACCCACTTTGTCATTAAAGTGTGTTTTCTTCTTTAGAAGAAATATAATGTGTAATATATAAATTGCTAACAAATCCTAAAGATTACTAAGGATAGCTTAGTAAACCATTTTACCATATTAGGGCGTAATACCGGCTCCTACTGATGAGTCGCCAGTAAGCACGAAGCGAATGTGCATGAGATTATACTTTCCGTTCATGCTGCCTTTGGTTTATCCTTCTGGTCACAACTGAACTAATTTGTTACTAGGTTCGCAAAACCTAATACATACTTGCATATATATTAGTTCTTCGCAACAAACAGTATTTAACTGTAATATTAGGGCAATGTTCTCAATGGGAAACTTTAAAATGGCAAGCATGAAAGCATGTATACCTGTTAGGCTCGGTAAGGCAAAAAGCCGCAAGATGTTCTCCGGTGGCGAGCTTGGGTAGATAGCGTGCTTTTTGCTCTTCTGTTCCAACTAACAGAATGCCCTGAAAAAGACAAAACGCAAGTCATTCATGTAGGCGTGTAAGGCCTTTTATTTTTGAAAATACTCATGCCATACAGTGATAATAATCATTCGGACATGAATTTGCAAACACATATCCGAAGTCGAATAAGGTGAGTGCAATTTGCTGGCGTCAGCGCAGAACACCACAGTTTCTATACAAGAGCGCGCAGAATTAAACTGCATTGCACACTAACCATAAACCAAGGAATAGGCTAATATTAAATGTTTGATCGTCAGCATCACAATCACAATTTACATCGTCGTAGACATCCAGCGAAATTTTAGAAATGCTTCACCAACAAACATGATTATAAATATATTTATAATTATCGGAGGGTTGCAGAATAATACGCTATTGCTTATTCCAAAGGAAAAGAATGATTTAGATTCACATTTATATTTATCGGACAGACTACCAAAAAAAGTCGACAAGTACCGCCATTGAGTACCACCTACGATTTTGGTGTCAGTGCCCAGTTGCCTTCAGAAGCCGAAACTTTGCATCCACGTCTGGCATTCCTGCACTAATGCTGCCACTATCATTTTATATTTGAGTCGTAACCAGGCAGGAAAATCCAACATAAGTCTGAAAATGAGATAAAGTGGTTGTAATCGAAAAGAACCGGCAATATTCATGCTTCCACTGCCAACTGACAAAACGTAAACTAGTCTGGATGTCAGCCAGATGAGTCTAAGTAGGAGAATGAGCTATATAATCTTTCCTGAGATAAGAAACTTTCCCGACAACAACATTTAAGTGCTTACTTTCTGACAAAACTCGAAACCACTAAAACAGTTAGCATACATCATTAAAAGTGCAATAAACGACCGAGGTATAGTTGGTATCCGTGCAAACGATTTCTGACAAAAAAGACGGTCCTAACGCTTTTCTGTAGTAAGTGATTTGAAAACAGGCAAAATTGAAGACTTTATATCGGTATTAAGAGGTCCAAAACTGACGTTATTTGGGGATATTTATGAATAACCTTATAATATTTCTTATACTTTAATTGGGTTATATTGTCAAATGCTCATTGATAAGAAAAGCGAACCTTCCAACAAATAGCAGACGAAGATGTATTTTAATCTAAAGATAAAAAATCTCAACTATCGACAAAAAGGTAGCGCATTTGGAATGTAATTTTGTTAATCACAATATTTCTCGAGAAAAAAACAATCAACCATGAAGTTTTTTAAATCTAATTGCGGTCTTGAAATAACATCAATTTAACCAGTCACACAAAATACGGAACCACGTGTAATGTCCAAAAACTTTATTTAAATAAAGCAGAACTTACCGGGCTTAACACAAATAATATTACAGCTAATAATGCTATAACCATGAAAGAAAACAAAAAAAACAATGAAACTGTTAAAGCGATCCGACTAAAATAATGAAACTGCGAAAATCTTAATGATAATAACAATAATAATTACGATACTACTGCTAATGTTGCTAAAACTAGTAGTACTGATACCAATTCCAATACAACAAAAATAACAAAGTAATACAACTATGATGATGACTACCACGATTTGCGATTGTGGGTTTTCCATTTGCACTATCAGTTTCGCAAAGATCCGATTGATTCCCATGTACGCATTGATTTCGTCCTCATGGTAGCTGGGTGCAGATTTGTTCCCTGAAAGCTGGAACATCGTTCATACTAATCACTGGCAATGAGGTATGATCTAATCTTCGTTGACCGGCAACGCTTCGGTTCGGCATTTCCCGAATCATCATCAGATATTTAATCACACATACACAGTAAAATGCTCGCAAAAGCGAGCTTAACCATGATTGCAAACCGTGGTAATCATCATTGTGACGCTCGCCCTACGCAACCCTTAAAAATTAACTACTAATACCACTTCTACTACCAGAACAACAACAACTACTACTTGAAGGATAGTTTTAATTGCGGACCTGGATTAGTTGTAATTACTTGATCTGCGTTTTGACTAACGCAGCTTTCATTGTTCCAGTAATTTTCTTTTGATAAAATATTGCGGCCTAACTTACCGTAGGCCTTCATCAGTTGCATTTTGTTTCACAAGTTTAACAAACGAAACAAATGAACAACGCGCTTGCTTCATTTGTTTCGTTTGTTAAACTTGTGAAACAAAATGCAACTGATGAAGGCCTATGGTAAGTTGGGCCAAAAGCTACTGGAACAATGAAAGTGAGAACCCATCAATCGAGGCCAATATTCAGAGCACCTGAAAATGATCAAAATTCAAGATTTTGCCGACCTAAGAGTGCAATCTCTCTCTCTCTCTCTCTCTCGTAAATCGCAATTATAATTTGTCTAAATTCACTTATATGCTTTTTTTTACTCATTATGATAATATGGCGGTGAAACATTAGTCACTTATGACTTTTGTGTGGCTGGACATCATGATGATGATAATCAATGCAAAAAACCATTATCAACGCTGCCTCTTCGTTTTATCTGCATATGCTCCTACCGATTGCAGCACAGAAGAAAGCAAGGATGCTTTTTACTCCGAAAGAAGCTCCTTACTAAGTAGAGCACGAAGTTCAGATATAGTCCTGGTTATGGGTGACACGAATGCTCAAGTTGGGCGCTTAAGTAACGCAGAATTTCATTTAGGTGGAAGATACACTTTAAGCTCGACGTGAAACGACAATGGTGAACGGCTTTTGAATTTCCACGCTGAACATAGACTATATTTAAGTAGTACAAACTTCAGACGTAGTGTTAGACGTTGTGCTACATGGCGTCCTCCAGCACCCGGACAACGGTGGACTCAAATAGATCATGTAGCAATTAGTTATAGATGGCGTGGTTGCATCCAGGATTGTCGTTCTTTTTGGAACACTTATGTCGACTCGGACCATGCACTTATCCGTTGTAGATTTGCACTAAAATTTTCCGGGAAAATAATTAAGAATAAACCTCAAATTGATGTAGGCAAACTCGAACAACCGTCCTTCCGACAAAAATATGAAAATATTCTAAAGGCTAATCTAACTGGTCTGGATGGCGAAAATCCGAATATACTTTGGTCCAAGATAAGTTCCACTATGCACAATGCAGGTACTACTGTATGTGGCATTGCAGGCCCCCGTAGAAATAATCATTGGCTCTCTGTAAAATCTATGGAGATACTCGAAATAAGGCGCCAAATTCCACCTGGCTCGACTCATAATAATACCCGTCGCAATATAAGACGCCAACTTAAGCGCAGTCTAAAAGTCGATCTCGAAAACTTTTGGACCAGAAAGGCTGAAGAAATGGAAGTAGCTTTCGCGTCAGGTAATAGTCGCTGTTTGTTCCAACTTATTCGCGCAACAGGTCCGAGAAAATTAAAAGTTAGTGAAACTATAAATGATAGTAACAACGATTTAATAACCGATAAAATAAGTCGTCTTGACAGGTGGGCTGAACACTTCAAAGATCAATTTTCTTGGCCACCCGCGTCAGTTCCGATTCCCGAAAGCATGTCTGCATCAACAGTGTGGAATGTTAGTCCCGAAGAACCATCCGAGTTAGAAGTACGCGATGCAATCCTATCTCTTAAACGCCGCAAAGCCGCAGGCCCCGATGATTTGCTTCCAGGATTGTTTAAGGATGGTGGCGATATAATTTCAGGAGCGTTGACCAAACTTTTTCATACTATATGGAATGAGGAAACCGTACCACTTGACTGGAATGAGTCGACCATCATTCCCATCTTCAAAAAAGGCAATCGTAATTCGTGCGATAACCATCGTGGTATAAGCTTGACTCTCGTCGTATCTAGGTTATTTGCTTCGATTATCCTACGTCGTCTTAGCGCTTCACGTGAATCACATACAAGAGAAGAACAGGCCGGATTCCGCGTAGGACGAGGTTGTATAGATAATATTTTTACGTTAAGGCAAGTTCTTGAACAGAGACATTTATATCACCGTCCCACAATAGCCGTCTTTCTAGACTTCAAGGGTGCATTTGATTCGGTGGATCGCAATGTTTTATTCCATATTTTGTCGAAAAGCGGTGTGCCCACAAAATTTGTTAATATTATACGAGCTCTCTACACAAATACTTCTGGTCGCGTTAAGGTCTACAACGAATTAACGCATAACTTTACAACCAGCAGTGGTGTTCGTCAAGGTTGTCCACTTTCCCCCTTTTTGTTTAATTTTGTAATCAATGCTATTATGAAAACACTCCCACACATTCAGGATGCTCGAGTTGAAGTTCTCCCGGGCGATAAACTAGTCGATCTTGACTATGCGGACGATATCGTACTATTATTCGACAATCGGGATGCTGCCCAGGCCACCTTGAATAGATTAACAGACGTTGTTCCGTCTTTCGGTATGAAATTCGCACCCTCTAAATGTAAGATACTGTTACAGGATCACCCACCACTCACTCCAACGTTGCGACTGAAGAATGAAGATCTAGACATAGTCGACAGGTTTACATATCTTGGGAGCTCTATCAATAACGTAGGCAATATGTTCGACGAGGTGAGAATACGGATCGCAAAAGCTAGAGTAGCTTTCTCGAACCTTCGTCATTTATGGAGAAACGCGAATGTTTCACTTTGCCTTAAAGGTCGTGTTTACAATGCATCTGTACGCGCAGTCTTACTATACGCTAGTGAAACTTGGCCTCTTAGAGTTGATGATTTGAGACGCTTACAGGCATTCGATCATCGTTGTTTGAGAAGTATAGCACATGTTAGTTACCAACAACGAATAACTAACGTTGACATCCGTAGACGTATTTTTGGATCTGCCAATAAGTGCTCCTCGTTAGAAAAACAAATAAGGCTCCATCAACTTCGTTGGCTCGGTCACGTTTTTCGTATGCCCTCATTTCGATTGCCCAATAGAGCTCTGTTCTCTCAGCCAGCACCAGCTTGGCGTAAAAAACAAGGTGGGCAGAATTTGAAATGGCAGAAACATTTGAAGTTACTTACATCGAAATTGAGTAGAATAAAACCCACTCGTTTGCCAGGATGGGGTCCAAGGCCGCATCATAGTTCTTGGTTAGAAACCCTTAGCGATATGGCATCGAATCGAGCTCAGTGGCGATCTTGTTGCAGATGTCTAGTAGAATCATCTTTGTAACTTTCTTTTCTTAGTAGGGCAAAGTTAGCTGCGAGGTTTGGTTTGTTTATGACGTGATACAGTGAAATCCGCAAGGAAGCTGTATTGCTGATGTCGCCTTGCCCGAATGCTAACTTGGCCATAATGGTGTTGTGGAGAGGTTTAGTTTGCCTCATTTCTGTGAGTTATCCTGATAAATTTACTCATAGTAGCTAGGTATTCCTTCTCTCTCTGCCTCTCTCTCTCGTAAATCTCACTAATAATTTGTCTAAAATATTATTTTTGTTATTTATATCTTTTTCTCTTATGGTTATATGGCAGTGAAACATTAGTCACTTTTGACTTTTGTATGGCTGGACATGATGATGGAGTTACGGCGCATGGATTATTCAGCAATTCAACAAACACTAAAAATCAAAATTACTACCAATACGGCATTGTGCTATGTGGTGGCATAGAAATTGATGTACTGCTTAATTATGGACTAAAGTGGCAATCGACAAACATGAAGAAGAATTTTGAGTGAGTGTGCGATAAATATTTCGATGTGAATGGAATATTTTGAAAAGAATAGATATATTTTCAGTCTTCTGTGGAAGCAAATATCTGAGCATTGATGGAAAGACTAACAAGTTCATGTACAACGACTGTTTCTCATCTGGTGAAGAAAAACAGGTTACTTTTAATCTAAATATACCGTTTTGTTTTTTATTGCTATATATTTCATAATAAATCTTATTCAACAAATTTTATTTCGACATAACAGAATTCAATGCTTTTTAGTAGAACATAATTTTTGTTTTCCATTTATTATCCCATGAATTAATCTCATTACTAAGTTTATAACCAATCGTTTAGTTCGTTGCTCCATACGTAATTAATACATAGATGGATAGGTTTTATTCGATTTATAATTCATCAGGCCCATTTGTTTTCACACAATATTTTAAATAAAAGTCATAATGTTATTCACAGAGGCTAAGGATGGAGCAATTAAGGTTTCTGATAACAGACATGAATATGGATATAAACCAATTTGTAAGCGAATTTTCATTTAAATTCTGCGTCAGTTGGTACTAGCGAATTCTTTTTACTATAAAGTGCGCAGCTCTGAAGAGCGCCAAGAAAGGTAGATCAAAATATTGGTAGAACAAGAAACGGTAATATTCGGATCATATTGCATTACGATTTGCGATATTAAAAATAGAACAGAAAATAGAATGGAGTGGGATATCACTTATAATAGCCCAATATAAAAATATTAACATAAAACAAAGTGAAGATGATAAAGTCTATATAGCAGACTAACACTTCCTATTCTCGCTTCTCCCCACATAGATGAAATATACATGTCAGCTCGGAGCTTACCTTAAAACCGATAGATTGATGAGCTGCTAGCATTGTGCCAATCGAGCAGTCGAGAGCTACTGCCTCGGATATGCGTGAAACTTGGGTTGCATTTAAAGCCAAGCCACCGTACGCCTCCTCTACTTGAGTGCCGAACAGCCCAAGATTGGCTAAACCCTGGCGAACTTCTTGGCTAATGCTTCCGGCCTCATCCATGGCTCGACTGTCAACTGTACAAGAAAAATGACACGTTGCATATACCCAGAAAATGAGAAACGATATAAAGAAAAATCACAGTTGGATTAATATTATCTACGGAAGGTAAATAGATACCAAATTTATGCAACTTTCTGTTGTGTCTAATCCTGACCTCTTTAATCTCAGTTACGCGCACTATAAGTAAAATATTCTCTGTATTTAAAATCCTCGGCGTGCACAAAGCAAAGTAATTTTGTCGCAAATTTATATCTCTCTAAATCAGGAACCAACTTATTCATATTTAACATTTAAAAAACCATAACTTTCAATTTAAAACAGTTAGGAATAACAGTTTTTGTAAATTTTAATATACAAAATTTTCACCACTTCACTTACTATTTTCTTTAGGTATAGCATTGATTAATTATGTTGCAAACTTTTCTACCTGTGATTGAGCTGCGAGCGGTCAGCGAGCATTTAATAGTTCACACGTGAAATTAAATGTACCTTTTGAAATTTAATAATCTAGAGTGCTGATTGTGCGAAAACATGAACGGTTCTCTAGTTGTTTTTTGTTACTACATCCTGTGCTCTGCTATGCACATGGTTCGTGCAGACGATTATCATTTGTGAACATCGATCGTACTAAAGACATCTTATTTAATTTGTACAATATAAATTAAACTTGATAATGCTAATGATTGTGATAATGACGCAATATTTTTTCTGTTGCCATACTAATATGGTTTGATGATTGATTTGTTGTCACTGTCCTTGATTCGCTTAATTTTATAGCCTAAGATGCAAGGTAATGAATTCTGTTATTGCAGTTGCCCTTCACCAAGATATGCCTCTATCACATTTAGCTAACTCTGCATATAAAATATATTTATATAAATTTAAATGCACCACTGCTTGATAACAAACACGTTTAATACATTAGGCTGTTCGACTGGTCCACATTTTATGGCCAAATATAAGGTGGGTTTTGGGCGTAGTCCCGCTCATTTTTTTTGCATGCAGAAGATACAAAAGCCAAAAGTGACTAATGTTTCACTGCCATATAACCATAGGTCAGTTATGGTTATATGTGGACTGTAAAGAACACTAGGTCGCCCACTCCTAGTGAGCTATAGATTTACCGTTCAGTTTTCGTAATAGTAAGTTATGTAAGCTCCTTTGAAATTACCTGTCTATTTCACTGAGCACCAAGCGTAAATCTTTAATTGAAGCCTACTACTGTGTTACTGAGACTTTGGAAATAAAAAACACCTGGACAACATTAGAAATCAATCGATTTATCTAGCTTGGTTTAGTCCATCTCCAACTGAGTAATCCATAAATACGAAACACGTTAGTACATGATATTATACATTTTGTTCATAATGAATTTAGCACATCTTGCTGGTACTCTTTAACCTAATATATTACATATTACATTTTATATATATATATATATATATATATATATATATATATATATATATATATATAAATGTGCTATCTCTAATGAGTTAGATACATACGAAACTTTATAGATAAATAAACGGCAGCCGGATTTATGCAAGCAGTTGATGCACGCAATTGATTGGTTATTGCCTCATTTGACACTCCCCATGTTTACATTTTATGGTTTCTTAACTTTAAGCAAGGTGGCTCAGTGATTAGATCGCCAGATTCCGAAACAGACGTGCCTGTCCTCGTACAAATTCTGGCACTGTACAGTGATGAGTGCCCAATAAGGACGAAACCCACCGTCAATTGGACCATGAATTGCCTTTTCTACACTATACAATTCTTAGTTTATACTGACTTATGTAATTAATTAATGGTCAGATGCTTATATCAAGACCGCAACTTAGATCCAAATTAATTTTTGTCACCATCTGTGAAGCCAATGTTCGTTTGATTATATAAGGAAATATTCATTATTAGATATTTGGGAGGAATATGAGAAAAAGCGGTTCCTGCATCTGATAAAATGTCTTTTTCTTTTAACACATGGAGAGGAAACTATGAATTTATTAAGGCTCGAATTTCAAAAGAATCTTTCAAAAAACTAAATGAACTATTGACCACAGAGAACATTATTAGTGTATTAAGCAATTAGAGTTGCAAGAAGATTTGGTGCGTAATTTACGTAAGACTAAACTACGGATCAATCTAAGAAATAAATAAAAAGTTGGCGTATTCAAGAATTGAGCAGTTAAAAGAGGATGAAGCAGTGTTGTGGTCGAGAATCGGGGGTGTATCTTGTGTATTGGATGAACTAAGTCTTTAAGCAAGCATGAGATGTTGTTTTTGCCAGCTGTTTCGACAAAAGAATATTGGAGCAGTTAGAAAGTTATATAAAACTTAGTGGTTTTTGTGATTCAACACCGACTGATATTGATAAACGCGTGTTTATCTTATCCAAAATATCAATCGATCAGGTAACAATAGAGGCACTATCGATGGGCCGAAATTATGGAGTTCATCCGTCTAGTAAATGCGATTTTAATTTTGAAGCAGCATTTAAATTACTACATCTGACTTAAAAAACCTACAAGCGTTGATTATAAAAATGTGCCTAAAGCTGCTTTAGTTGAACACGGTTCACATTTATAAAACATTTAGTCGTCATTTTGTTAATTTAAGAAAGGTTTGAAATTTTTAAATGTCATTTACTTTTGTTAGAACAATTTTTTCTGTTACTGGACAATAACACACGTGCATGTTCTGTGAATGGTTGTTTCGTTAGTTTCCAGTCATTAGGTCGTCTGTTTCTGTTATTAGCCAATTACAGACCTTAAAGACCAATAACGCATGATGCAGACATTGCTATTAAATTATATAATATATTCTGCGTATTTGCTGGTTTAATTTTTATAACATTTTCGACTGAATAAGGTGTATTGAATTGAACTTCATCTTTGTATATGGTCTAGTAATGTTAATTTTATATTAGTTTAAAAGCAATGAATTAACCATATACGTAGCTCAATGTGTAATCAAATTACAGCCGGATTTATGCAAGCATAAAGAGTATATTGAGGAAGTGAGTTTAAACTTACTTGTTGTTGTCCTATTTAATAACATCTCGGCGTTCAAACTTTTTGTTTTATATTTATTTATAAATAGATTTTCATTTGTAGAAACCCGAGAAGAATATGAGAAAGTAACAATTTGTAAATCTAATAAAATTACTTTATATTTTTGCAACTGAAAAGGATACTATGAATATATTTATTCCATAATAGAAAAAACATATTAATAAAAAAGTGGGTAATGGCCATTAATTTCGAGATTACTAAACGGCACTTTAGAATCCTTCATTTTTATACATCCTGGGTCTTCATTTGATTATATGGGTGGCAACAAATCTGACTCGGTTGCCACTCACATGTAAATGAAGGAGTGTAAGTGAAATTAGTTGCCTCGAAATAAATGCATTATCCACTTTGTTATTGAGTTTTCTTCCTAATAAAAAAGTATGCTGCGTAATATTCAAAGTTAATGGACGTAATAACGAATATACATCCATATATATATATATATATATATATATATATATATATATATATACTATTGCAATATAATTACTAATGCAATAACAAAAGGGAGCTAGCCACATACAAAGCCTTATGGATAAACAAATTGCAGCCGGATTTATGCAAGCAAAAACAAATGTTCAAGCATTGAGCTTCAACTGGAAGTGAGGCACGCAATTGATTGGCTTCTATTTTCACATTTTCTATGTTTACATATTTCTATCTTGTTTGCCTTCCGGATATATATAAAGATATGTTCATTAATAGATACTTGAGGAGAGAAGAAGTGTCTAGTGTCTGATAAAATTAATTTTTGTTTTTGCACATGGGAATGGTACAATGAATTTTATTAAGTTCAAATTTAAAATGAATATATATATATATATATATATATATATATATATATATATATATATATACAGCCCACCTTCGTCAAGCATGAATTTGTAGACCTGTTCATACATTGCGTTGAGCTCGGAGATCTCTTCATTCGTTCCCACCTCCGGATAGTTAAACATCTCCTACCAAAATAAAACAGTGAAAGATAAAATTATTTTCAAGAAATCACGAGCACAGCCCATACATTAATTATTTTCGATTGTGTCATTTAGAAAAAAAATACCAATGTTAAACTAAAAACAAAACGAAACCTTATACATTTCATATTAAAATCTGCACATCTTGTTTCTTACGTCAATCTGGGGCTGAGTGAGGGAATAATGTTCTAATGGGCACATGCAAAACGTGAACCAGCCAACGTAGTTGAAATACTCGCGTTTCGCCCCAAATGACGAGGGTTCGAGAAAGCTACTCTAGCTTTCACAATATTCATACATATCTCCCCAGACATATTGCATTGTGATGGTTTATGTAACACCAAAATTATTTAGATACACAGGTGGCAGTTCAATGCTGCTATGGGTCATCATACCAAGCAACCAATGGAGAGGGACCAGGAAAACGTAGTCCCAATTCTCATTTATTCATTTCATTCGGCTTTCGAAGAGACGCAAAAACCCCTTCTAATAGCATTCACGCGCCAAATTTATCATCAATGATCAAGCAGGTGAAGCACTTCGAATATAGTTTAAACACACTATCTATCACAACAAGCGCGGATATCGACGAAGTTACCACTCAATCTTGTTACGAGAGCGATTCCGAACTCCTCCTGGAAATGATAAGCCAAAGGTTTGCCATCGCATGATAGAACAAATTTCTGGACGCTAATATCTTTCTTATTCATTATTTAAATTCGGAATAATGGGCATTCAGCAGAACCTTCACGAAACTCGTACCCGAAATGGAAGAAAGTGAAAGGATGTAGTTTTGGTGCCCATCCAATAAAAAGTTGACGGTGGCTTTCGAGACAACCATGAAGACCATTGATTTCCTATATTACTCAACAGTTTTTGATTTGATATGTTGAATTATAGTACCCCAGCCCAAATAGTCGGACTATTTGAAGCTTGTTATGATGGCTCATCGACTATGCTATAATTATGATGGGACTCCCATAGCATTTAGCGATTAGCTCTAGTGTTATACACAGATGCCGCATTGCTCCAAATTATTCAATTATGTTAGCGACAGTCTGTCTGAGAACTCTTTATGAATCGACGGAGAGAAAATCGAAGATGAATGGTGGTGTGCTGACATCAATTACGCTGACAAAGCGCTTCTCCGTGTAGAAAAGGTAGACAAGTTATACATTATAGCTGTGCATAGGTGTCAACAAGCTAAGGCCTGAAACAAATTCACCAAAAACGGTCATACCATCCATTTTTAACTTAAGTCTAAGATATTGCTGAACAAAGCCCTGTTGTCCACCGCCGATAAATTCTTCTGTGAGAGGTCTCTGGCGATAAAAAGAATTGGGTGCTGCTGAAATTTGTTTAAGTTTTAATCTTGTTTCAGCTGCAATCGTCAAGTTAATTATTTAAGTAATAAATTCGAGGCAATTAATGTCAATCACAATGTCGATCACATATAGAGGTGACGGTCTAAACAGCTTTGCGAATCAAAGTATTTGATCGGTTTGGCTTCCTCCAATGTCAACTGAATGTAAAAATTTACAAGTCGGCAAATTCTAATCGGTCGTTATTCAAAGTGGCTTCATAGTTGCATCTAGACAAGGAATGCTGATTGTCTTAATTGGATCATTGTTTCAAAGAGCCACATGCAAATCCTATTCGTCAGGCTTCCAAGTTAATTCTGCAGAATATGTAGAAAACAACCACATAGCTAGACGGTATCATTCAAAACATCGATCAGTTGGTCATATTGCAACGTAGCTTTACCAACCAAAAGGCAATTATTTGTATGGAATTGATGTAAAACTAGCAGAACACAGGGTCCAGAAGAGAGGCTTCATGAATTCTGTCTTTTGGCATCGATCCTTCTCGGAGCATCACTGGAGAGAATAAGACCTAAGTAATGTTAGTTTTATCCATGTACAATTTTAATTGGCTCAACAATTCTGTCACACACAACATCGTGAATTAGATCCATCCATTAAAAAGTTAAGCATTCAGTATCAAGTATGCACCAATTGCGGATGCGTTTGATGATTAATTTAGTGTATAGCAGGGCACATACTACAAGCCCCGAAATGCGTATTTCATCCAACGTGATAAAAATCAATACTATGACATGTAATCAAAAGAGAAATTATAATGATTACAAAATGAATTTGTTATATATATATATATATATATATATATATATATATATATATAGGACGAACAGCGGTAATAAGGTTACGAAATGCAATAAATAATTGTCTGGCAAAACATGGTTACTAGGCTATACCATAGTCCATATTACTAGCAATTAAATTACTAAAGGTAGACCGCTGATTGTTATTAATTATTTTTAACTTATGAACATTATAAATATAAAAGCAGAAATAATAAGCTGATAAATCTTTTCGTTAAAACATGGCTAGAAATACAGTTTGAAAAATGACTTTCATGTGCCAAACTTCAATGAATAAAGTAATGCCTTTTTAGATTTTTTATGTAAAACCATCGAGACGTTTTATCAAATTTTAACACAAATTAATAATATCGAAATAAGAGCTAATGTTTTCCAACAAACCACACCCAACTAACTAACCATGCACACATAAATAGTCACACATACATAAATATATAAATACATACGCACATATAAACATACATACACACATTCATACATACATAAATTTCATATATATATATATATATATATATATATATATATATATATATATATATTCATGCATAAATATGCATACATGCATACATTTATATAAATACATACATACTTCCATATATACAAGTGTAAATATATAAACAAATACATACATATATAAATACATGCAAACATACATTCAATACATACATACCTAATTATTTGTATTTGTGCATAAGTACGTGTACACACGTCAAACTTACACACGTACAAAATGGTGCTTTATTTTCAATTCATGCAAAACTTTTAGAAGTGGAAGAAGCACACAACAATCAATTTTAAACTAGCATTTTTTAGTAGTCGGACAGTCCTGATGTAATAAGATTATTCATATACGTTTTAATTAAATATAGAAAAAGGTGGACATTTTGACTGTAGACAGCTATGTAGATAGATATCTTGACTATATAGAAATTTTTGAGAGAGAAAAATCCTCTTCGTGATTTATACTTAACTATGAAAACCTCAGTTATTTCTTAGGATTTCATGCTGACTTAGAAATCTATATTCTATTAGCTTTTACGCAGGACTTGTTGTCTCCTAGAGAGAAAACTACCGATTTTTGCTCTCAGATTTTGTTTTTTCGTCGCTGATTGAACTAAGTTTGTTTTTTCAATCATGTTTTGCTACAGATTCACAAAAATGCCGCTGAAAATATACCTAAGTATCTAGCTCGCTTACTTTCATTTCACCATTACTAATTCAAGACGGTTTAACTGCTCGATAAGGCAACATTCGAGGCTTCAAATGATGAAGAACGGCTATATCAGGATAATATTGTCAAGGGAAAGGCCCAAATTATGGGTACGACCAGCAACATTCGAGGCTTCAAATGATGAAGAACGGCTATATCAGGATAATATTGTCAAGGGAAAGGCCCAAATTATGGGTACGACCAGCTATGGTGCATAGGCTGTGAGTAGCAGTAAGTGTTATACTAGTTAGAATATCGTACACTCATCTATAATTTACACATAATAAGCTCGTTTCTAAGATAGCATGCATGCTCGCCTCGTATTGCTCCTACGACCGTTACAAAGCAGTACATCAGCCTACCACGCAATTGCTTCAGTCTCGCATAACTCTAGGAGTCATAGTTATGTGTGGCCGGTAAATGAGCACTAGTTCGGCAATGCCTAACAAAGGATTAAGACTGATTGGCTGACTACGCTGCAATAGCCCGCGAGTGTGGAAAAATCTAGCATCGCTTTAACACTACCAGTAAAGCCAAATAAGTTATAACGTAACACAAACAATCACACCTATGTTAAGGTAATTTCGCGCGTCAGATTATTTAAATGATTTACACCACAATTATCAAGCATTATTAACATGCAATAAAAATAAAAATGAATTGGATTGCGATAGCTCAAACTAAAATTCTTAGAATTTAAAAGAAATACAGACTAACGTATATTGTAAAAATCAGCTTACCATATGCACTCGACCCAAAAACAGATCAGAAAGAAGAGGTGGAGCCTGGTTGGATTGCGCTTTTAATGTGGCGCTGCCTTCTTGTTTTCCATGCAAACTTGATGTGCTCAGTGAAGCAGAAAATATTTTTGGGGTGTTTGAACAGCAACATGCTTTAACTCGGTGTGGCATGTTTGTTGTACGCCACCATTGTTCTGAGAAAGGCACCGGATTCGAAGCGATGGCATAGTCTCGAAAAATTGCAACATTCGAACAATGCAGATGAGACTTCCTGGGAAACGCAGACGACCACTTCTGATTTGAAACAATAGAGTTGACTAAATTAGCCGGAACTGACAGCGTCCTCGAGGTTAACATTGAAACTCAGAGCACCTTAGCGATAATAAAAGGGAACAAGAAAACACGTACTCGGCCCAAGCTATATTATATTTAATAAGACTAAACATAACACATCCCAAAATGTACATTTTTAATTCCAAGTGTGAAATTCATCCAAGAAACTAGATTAAGAGGCTTAAATCGCTAATTTATAACATAACAGACGTGGGGCAACCTGAATGGTTACTTCAGACGATGACAGCTGTCCAATTAAGAGAAGTTTTTATTAGCAGAGAAGCGTATATTAATGGTTTAGGGTTGTCAAAAAAATACAGTGACAACTTTATATATGAATAAATAATTTGGAAAACCATGGAACTAAATTTAAGAAATCATTGAATAGATCTATACTTAATGACGTGGAATGAAGCGCGGAATACTTTTCGAAAGCAGAACAAAATTTTCCTACGTACAAGGATCAAATTGCTAAAAGAGAAATTCATTTGTGTGCTGAAACACATTTAATTCAGTGCCCAAATTGAAAGAAATATCCGGTATTGTTTAGAACCTAAAATAACAAAAAACCATTTGGAATAAAGTGCGTAAAATTATTTGCACCAAAAAATTACAAAAGCATATTTAAGCAAAATAATTTTAACAGTCATGCAGTGCGTTTTTCGCAAATCACAAAATCGAACAGATTAAATGGTAAATTGTTTTTTTGTTGGGTAAAGCAGGTGTGATCATATCTTGTTGCGCGACGTACATAATGAAGCAAATACTCCAGACCCAAAATATAACAATTCATTCATACATGCATACGTAATGCGGGCCATGGCAAAAACCAACATTCTAAATGAATAAATTAAACGAACATTCACTCTCTACTATTTAAATGGAGAACTGAATTAAACGTTGCGCAAAATCTGCATCAAAGTTGCAACATGAAAAAACGAATTTGTACATTCCATTTGAGAAGGGAGACAAAACCAATGATATGGCTATCATAATCATACAAAAGCCAATGGTAACTTGTGTTTCTCAGTAATATAACTTTAAGAAGTGAAAATAAAAAGTAAATTTTTATGAATAACAACAAAACTAGTAATTGAGGCACACAAATTATTAGTGAGATTTACGAAAGAGATTGAGAGAGAATACCTAGTTGCAATGATTATATTTGTCTACACAACACACAGAAATGAGGCAAACTAAAATGCTACACAACAAACTTAGTGCCAAGTCAACATGAAGACAAGGCAACTTCAGCAATGCAGCTTCCTTGTCGTTTTCACTGGATCACGCAATAAACAAAACAAAGCCTCGCAGCTAAATCTGTCCCACTAAGAAAAGAATGTTACGAAGAGGGTTCTACTATTAATCTGCAATAAGATCGCCACTGAGCTCGATTCGATGCCATATCGCGCAGGATTCCAACCAAGATCATATGATATGCACACCGAACCCATCCTGGCAGACGAATGGGCCATAATCAACCCAATTTTGATATAGCTGACTTTAACTGTGTTTCAATCGTGTCAAAATCTGTCCATCCTGTTTCTTACGCCAATCTGTCGCTGTTTGAAAGAATAGAGCGCTACTAGACAATCAAATTGGCAAACGCAACACGTGACCGAGCCAACGTATTTGATGTAGCCTTGATTTTCTAGCGAGGAGCATTTGTTGGTCGATCAAAAAATACATCTATGAATGTCAGAGTTGTTTAATCGTTGTTGGTTACCTACATCTGTTATGCTTCTCAAACAATAACTGTCGAATGCTTGTGTCTAAAATCATCTCACTAGCGTATAATACAACTGCGCGTACACATGCGCGATAAACACTAACACACAAGGCAGTGTGAAAATAATCGCATTTCTTCAGAAATGGAGTGTGCGAGAAAGCTACTCTAGCCTTCGCGATTCTCATACTCCCCTCGTCAAAAATATTTCCTGAGCTATTCACAGAGCAACCAAGATATG
Source organism: Eudiplozoon nipponicum (assembly GCA_029291075.1). Lineage (NCBI taxonomy): Eukaryota > Metazoa > Platyhelminthes > Monogenea > Mazocraeidea > Diplozoidae > Eudiplozoon > Eudiplozoon nipponicum. The sequence continues at coordinate 37,410 of JAQBSW010004179.1, forward strand.
TAAACCTGTCAACTATGTCAAGTTAGTCACTCTGCAATCGCATAGTTGAAGTGAGCTGTGGGTGATCCTGCAATAGCACAGTTAGAGGGTGCGAATTTCATACAGAAAGACGAATCGTCAGCTAATCTATACAAGGTGGCCTGAGCAGAATCTCGATTATCGAATAATAATACGATAACGTCTGCATAGGCTGGTTCGACAAACCTACAGTCTCGCAGAACTTAAACAGTTGCATCCTGAAAGTATAGAAGAGTGTTGTTCATAACAGCACATATTATAAAATTAACCAAATAGGGGAACTGGACAGCCTTGACAAAAACCACTGCCAGTAGTAATGTCGTGCGTTAATTCGTTGTCGACCTTAACATGAACAGAATTTTTTTGTAAAGAGTGCGTATAATATTTATAAACATGGTAGGCACATCACTACATTGAATATCGCCAATATCCTTAATCCTGGAAGAAAATCATCAGGGCCTGTGGCTTTGCGACGTTTAAGAGATAGGGTTGCATCCCATATTTCTAACTCTGTTGGTTCCTCGATATTAATACTCTACACTGTTGATACAGACGTAATTTCGGGAATTGGAACTGACACAGGTGACCAAGAATATTGATTTTTGATTTTTCAACACACCTATATAGACGACTTATTTTATCGGTTAATAGATGGTTCACAAACTTGATTTAAATAATTTTTATTACCACCCGCGCAATCAACAATTGTTTAATTGTATTAGGTGGTTGTTATTATCATTTATATTTTCGCTGACTTTTAATTTTCCGCTGCATGGATAAGTTGGGATGAACAACGGCTATTATTTAATGCGAACGCTTCTTCCATCTATTCAGTCTATCAGGTTCAAAAGGATTCGGGATCGACAGCACTTAAGTTGGTGGCCTACGTTTCTTCGAATATTATTATGAGCCGAGCGAGATTACATTTGGTGCCTACTTTCGAGTATCTCCATAGATATAAGAAAGAACCAATGATTATATATACGCTGGCCTACAATGATACATACAGAAGTACGTGCAGTGTGCATAATGGAGCTTATCTTCGTCCAAAGTAAAGACCGGTTAACTCTGACTTTAGAACATCATGTTTTTGTCGGAAGGGCGGTTGCTCGAGTTTGCTTACATCTAGTTGAGGTTTACTTTTATTTATTTTCCCGGACAATTTTAATACAAATTTACAACGGAGAAATGCATAATTCCAATACTGAATGCAAACACGCCATCTATAACTAAGTGCAACATGATATATTTGAAACCAGCTTTGCCCGTTGGCTGGAGGACACCATGTTGCGCAACGTCTTACACTGTGTATGAAGTTTGTGCTGCTCATAAAGGCAATGTTCTGCGCAGCTATCCAACAACCGATTAACATTATCGTTGCACGTCTTTAACCTAAATGAAATTCTACTTCACTTAGGCGCCCAACTTGAGCATTCATGTCACCCATAACAAATATTATATCTAAACCCCTTTCTCTAAGTATTACAGCTTATTTCGTAGTAAAAACGTCCGTCTGTGATGCAATCCGTAGGAGCATATGCATAAACAACGAAATGGATACGTTGATTACGATTTTTGCACTGATTTTTTGACATGTATTTTAACATGCGCACAAAGTCGGCGAATTACAGGGATCCATTCAATTAAGCAAGCTTCGGCTCGTGTGCTTAGCATAATATCGACGCTCCATTCACCGGCTTCTGAACCAGATGTTCGAACCTAATAACGTGTAGATAAGGATGGTGCACCTGTTCTGTAATGCACGTAGGACACAGTATTCTGGTTTCATATACGAACTATACATGACAAGGCTAAACAAAAGAACAATGACGCAAGCACGAAATTGACCAGTTAGCAACGATAAAAAGGCGCAAATTTATTGATTACGCCAATTAACATCAAATGCACAAATTAGTGATTTTCAAGGAAACCAAACACCATGGCATTCCAAAAAATAACAACGGTACAAGGATAATATCGGCGTATCAGAAATAATGCATTCAGCGAAAAGATATTTCAAATTTCCTATAAAAATGAAATCAAATACTATGACCCGACAACACAATAAGAATGGGCAGGTACAATATCGGCGATTCAGCAATAATAGTTCAGTGCAAAGATTTAGATTACATAATGAATAATCGAATGTGCAAATTTCATATCCACAAAGAAAAGAAACATGACACGGAAGAACAAAATAGTGGCGCAGGCAAAGTATCGGCGAATTAGCCATTAAAATTCTGTCATGAGACATCGATTGTGTAAATATCCGGGAAGCCAAACACCATGGAATGAGAAAACAAAAAAAATTGTGGCGCAGGCACAATATGGGCAAATCCTCAATAATCATTCTGCGTCAGGAACATGTTTAATTCATGAAGCAACCATTGTTTAAATTCCCTTTTTACACAGATACCAAGCACCATGATATGGTAGGACACCAGAACAATGTGGCAGGTCCAATTTAGGCATGTCATCAATAAACATTCATCGCTAAGATACGTCATGAAACATCGATTGTGTAATTAAAATTCTGCATGGAATCCAAACACTGTAACATGGCAAAGTTACGGAATAATGGGTTAGTTACTACAATGTCAACTTGGCGTGAAGCTATTGATGAAATAACGAAAAACCAATTGTGTAATATCACATCAACGAGGAAAAGAAACACTATTGCGCAGCAAAAACTTATGAGAAAGAAGCAGGTATAATATCAACGAGTGCGCTCTGATTGTTTATAGCAACGTGTTTGATTACATAATCACGTATCCTATGGATAAATTAACTTTTACAAGGACGCCAACCACTTGGCATAGAAAAACACAAAATGGAGCAGGTAAAATGCCCAGGTGCTAGTAGCAATCAATCAGATTCACGTTCTCCAGTGATATTATCAATCCTCGATTGATTACATTATTTTTTTCCTAATAAATAAACACAACAGCCTTGTCAGAAAAAACAAACAGTAGGGAAGGAGTAGCATCGGTGCGCAAAGCAATTGTGATATTAGTATATCTACATTCACAAATACACAATTACGTGGAATTACTGTTAGTCATAAGTGACGAGATTAAATTTAAGCAAAGGCAAGTTTGACAATAGAGCTTTTAAAACATGGCACTGAAGAACACAAGTAGAAAAATCATTTGCGTATTTACATATACAAAGTATTTCGCTAACTATTTTCCAAATACTGGCTCGTTTTGTTTGCCATATATTAACAGATTGGCTACGAAATTTATAAAATTTTAATTTGTCAAAAGCAGCAAAATGGTCATACCCGTGAAGGCATAAAAATTGTGCAGCCCACATTTCGATTCAAGTCCAATGTATGTGAGAGGGATACAAGTGAAAAGCGCATATCTAATTATGCCTTCCTTATATAAGTGTTATGCGGTTCGATTCACGTTAGTCAAGTTGAAATAAATAATAAATATTGAAACGCATCAATACTGGTTAATGGTTAGATCCAATTGAATTGGTGATTGTCACCAGCACACAAACTTGATTAAAATAAATATTCTTCATGTTTTCCATGGAAATGTGAATATATTCATTCAAATAATTGTCATACCGATCAACACGATTTTTTTAAAACCGATGTTAAATGAAGCCGGACCAAGAGACTATATCAGTGTGCAGAAACACTAAGCGAAATCTCAAGGGCCTACATTTTTTTCTTCACTTGTTATTAAGTAGTAAGAGCAGAGTGACCACAAAACTTACAAGATATAATTGGCCAAATCACATTATAAATACGAAAATGCAAGTTACACAGTCTTGATTACTAAGAACTAGATATATACATTAAGCTATGGTTACTTATTATACAGTTCATTCGTGTAGGACTAACAAATTATGCAAACCTCAGCTTATTGCCTTGCCATCAGTAATTTCCGGCAATACGTCCAAAATGCACTAAAAATTATTTTAGCTAAAGTGAGACAAATATAAAGTACAATCTCCTAAGTGTACCTAAATCAAAACAATAACAGTCAACTTCACATATTACTGCTCACGGTGCGTCATCAGATCGTAACAATAATGTACAAAATGTGTCGACGTAGCAATAGCCTCATACGCATGCCTTAAAATCTGTTTCAAATCGATCCAGGCCAGGCTAAATGAGACTATAAATTCTCACCAAGCTGCAGTCAGTACACCACTATGCTCCTAAAATGTACCTGCTACTAAATTTAATATTTATTACAGACCTGCATTAATAATGTGTTCTTATCTAGTATGGCTGAGGCGTGATTGCGGATTCGTATCCAGTACTCAGTTAAAGCAGAAATATCCCTCTTTAAATGTGATATGATCAGTGGTTACAATGGGGCTTCTTCAACATAGCTAGTTCGCACATCACGGAGACCAGTCTATTTTTACACCAAACTTCATGAATTAGAGAGCCAGAACGACGGGAAAATTCGACAAATCAACTTGTTCATTGTTGAACAATTTGAAACAAATAATTAATTTACCGAAACACATACTCCATGTCAGAAATTAATTAGGCTTCATAAATGATTAAACTGAGTGGAAGCACACGAAGAATGAACTTTTCGTAGCAAAACTATTATTAAAATGACTACATGCTTATGCAAGCTAGTCATCATGTAAAAAGTTTAGAAGTGCACAAAGACGCCCACGCTTTCTTCCCCACAATGGATAAAAGAAAACAAATTTAATGTGTTCTTATCGTTGATGAATGTCCAATTACAACACGCTATCAAGCTAATCTCCGACGCCAAGTAAAATAAAAATCGCTTAGTTTTAAGTTCAACAAGAATCATGATTGATTAATTTATGTTTTAGGTTGATTCCTATTAATCACTTTAAACACAAGGACTAGACTAACGAGCCTCAATTCGGCAAATTAACATAAATACCGTGCAAATAAAATGAGCACTTAATCTCATACATTACTGTCATATTGCAAGTAGAATTTATTCATGGTTAAGTCACCTATTCCCAGTGAGGAAGGATGGTTTTTGCTTAGTTTCTCTTCCTTAGTAGTTAAGCCAATCAAAGCTAAAAACACCAATAGCATGGGTATTTAATCTAAAGCTACCGGTAACCAGTGTCTTGTAAGAACCTCAACTTGACCTTCGCGCCAGGCACTTATGTTGTTACTTAATCACTTTCTAACTAACAAAACGTTATATGCACAGTGAAGTCGAAATCAATACATTACATTGTACGGCTGTGACCCAATTAAACCGGAAAAAGTTTATGTCGAAATTTAAAAAAAATGTCTAACTACGGCCCGACAGATTACTAGCCGTAATTATGTGCAGCTACGGCCAATCAGCGAAAAAATATTCGATTATTGAAAGATATATATATATATATATATATATATATATATATATATATAAGCAGTAGAATCTTCTTATCCGAAAAGTAAATGAGCTGATCCAGACATAAAATTCAATCTCGAGATAGAGAAAGACTATAGTTTTCCATTCCTAGACATCCAACTCACTCGAGAAGAATATATTGATTTGACACTGGCTATACATAGCAAATCCATTTTCATCGGGCAATACATTGATTACAAAAGCAGTTCCAAAATCCAAAAAAGAAACTTAGTTAACAGCCTAGCAAAAAGAATCAGGAAGATCTGCTCTGAACACAAGATCGAGGAAGAACTGGGCTACCTGAGGAAATTTTTGCTAATGAAAAACTATACAGAGTGGTTCATTGATGTCAACATTAGACCACGTCAGGTTCGCACTAGAGGATACCATCAAGCGGGTTTCCTAAACTTACCATTTAGGGGCGACTTACCGGCCTCCATAATTGCACGGCGGCTTAATAGGAAAATTTTCCAAATGTTAACGTTAATATCATATTTAGCACACAGAGAATCATGAGGTTGGATGTCAATTCTCTCCAAATCATTCATAGTCTATAAATTCTCATGTATATGCGGTAGCACATATATTGGACGTACGAAGAAGCAATTGATTAACAGAATCCAGCAACATTTACCACAAAATTGATTTAAAATGCTGGGCACTGACGGAAAATTAAAGTATTTCCAATCATATATTGAAAACGGGACACCCAATCAATTTGACCAATTTCGAAATTCTACATAGAGCAAAATTTAAAAAAAAACTATTATATACTTATGAAGCCCTTAATGTAAAACAACAAAAACCAGACCTAAAATCAGGAAAATAGCATTCGTGCACGAAACAGCCAACAATCCGAATAGTCGGTTAACTCTTAATACATCAATACAAGAATGACCAGATCCCAGGCATCACTTTGCAATACATCGAGAAATAACTTAATATGCAAATAGGCACACACACACACACACACAGACATATACACACATACTATTAAGTGCAAACAATAAATAGAGATAAAATCGAGACAGACTAGTTGCCACCCACATAATCAAATGAAAACCCAGGATGTATATATATATATATATATATATATATATATGCATATGTTAAAATAAAGCTTCCAAAAGTTTTTAGAAGAGTGGATAACTTTTTGCAAAATATTCGCAATTATTGCAATTGTATATTTCAAGTTTATCTTCTGGAAAGGCTTGTAGCACGAGTCTACCGATGATCAGTTTCCCACCAAGATTCGTTCTTTAAGTGAACCGAACACGACATTGTTCTTGGCATAATGATCCATATATATATATATATATATATATATATATATATATATATATATATATGGTACGTAAATAAATATATACGTTAAGCATAATGCATATCATATCAAGCAGAACAATTAAAAACACCAGAATAATCGTAAAGAGAAGAACAACAATTTTATGTATTTCTTGAGTTTATTTACATTTTCAGTTCTTTCAAACTGTACAGTGTCTTACTAAGTAGAACATTGTAACATTTACAAAATGAATCCTTTCAACATATTATTGCGTCACCTTCTGCATTATTCTTGGACAATCTCAACTGCCAGGCTTTTTATTGGGTCTTCTTAGCCATTCAGGAATTTCTTTTTTGATATCAACCTTTAACTTTTCTGTTGATGTGTCATTGCTACTATCAGTAGCAACATTATGTGAATTATTAATATTTTCCAACACCTTATTAATCTCTGCCGCATCTGTGTCGTTCAGTTCAACATTGTCAGAATCAATTAATAATTCTGGTAGTTCTAGAGAACCACCTTCAAGTGGACTACGTCTTATGTTCACTGTAAATGTCGAAGAATCTTTATCATCTGATAATGGGTTATCGTGCATCTGCACGAACCGTTGATCGGGTGTTAGAATTCCCAATCGTCTTTGAGGTGCGCTGTCTTCTTTCTGCATAGTTAGGACCTCGTCTATTTTTTCAGCGATTGACTTTGAATTTGAACTTTGCTCTCTTGTTTTACCTTTTAGAAGAGCAATATCTTGTGGTGCAGAAAGCTTGTTCTTTGCGCGAACAGTTGCATAAGCAGAACTTTCCAACAGGGAGTCAAGGTTTGTATACTCCAACTCAGAACCAGTCTTAGCACCCGCCTGAATGCGACGAACCGTCTCAAACTCATCAGCATCAAAACAGTCTAGATGGTCTGGTGGAAAGAGAGCAGCTCCCACATATCGATCTTCCCAGTTCAGTAAATTGAATACACTGATTGCAACAGACTGTACAAAAAATAAATGGTAGAGCAGTATGTAAAACATATTACTAATTATACATAAGTAAAGGTAACATAGAGCATACATACAAAAGATAACAGAATTCGAACTTAATTATTTACCGATACTTCATTTATTCAACTAGGTTTGCGTCATACTTTTCCATATTTTCTTTCGAAATATGTCGATACCAATTCACAGTACAAACAACTAATAAAGCAAATGAGAGATATCTGTATAACTGCTTCCATTAATCACCTGATTGCCGTATTTCAGAAAAATTACTGACACATCGCTAGATAGGCGTACTTCATGTATGTGCGCATGTGTCCTTAACTGTTAAAAAAATCAAATTTTAAAATTACAGACACAGGGGACATTCATCTAAGTGACACAAGAGCAATTACATGCCAATTTCTGCTTACACTAGCCAAACGCAAATGTTTTGGTTATAGATATGTGTGTACATACGCTACTTACCAAATTCTTAAAAATACTTAAAATTTTGTAGTCAGGGGTGACGCCAGTGGTTAGGTAGTGAGCACAGTAAAACAAATAAATAAAAAAATACTATTATATTGCCACGATAAAATAAATAAAATCGAACGTTTAAATAATGCATGAAGTTGAAATTAAGGCCTGACAGGTACCATAGTAAGATACTGTTTCGGAGAAATAATATATATATATGCAATAATGTATTAGGTGTTGTGCACCTAGTAACAAATTAGTTCAATTATGACCAGAAGGATAAACCAAAGACAGCATGAACGAAAAGTATAATCTCGTGCACATTCGTTTCGTGCTTACTGGCGACTCATCAGTAGGAGCCGGTATTACGCCCTTTACCCACTATATATTTGGGTGAGGAATGTGGGAAAATAGGACGGTAACATCTCCTTGACGAATTTGTAAATCTGCAGTAGTGAAGCTAACATCATATAAAGTCTGGACAATGCGACTTCAACGCTAACTCACTCTATATAATATATACACCGAGCTTGTAAATGATACAAACACTATGGCTATTGTGTCAGTGACCGATACCAAAATTATAGTACCGAAAGGGTACATGGTATTAACACTATGGTTGCCGAATCAGTACATTGGACCAACAAAATGTGTTTTAAAGTATGTTATAGTTCACCAAAATGGAGAATTATAACTGTTTCTGAACACCAGTTGCTCAGGTAAATCCAACACTCTGGTCTTGATCGATATCAGTTATCACATTTCGCGGTAAGCATGACATAATTCAATTAAATATATAACTATTAGATACTGTTTGTTGCGGAGAAAATATATATTTTCAATTATGTATGTGTTGTGCACCTAGAAACAAATTATTTCAGTTGTGACCAGAAGAATAAACCAAAGACAGCATGAACGGTAAGTATAATCTCATGCACATTCGTATCGTGCTTACTGGCGACTCATCAGTAGGAGCCGGTATTACGCCCTTTACCCACTATATATTTTGGTTTGGAATATGGGAAAATAGAACGGTAACATCTCCTAGACGAATGTGTAAATCTGCAGTACTGATACTAACATCGTATATAGTCTGGACAATGCGACTTCGACGCTAACTCACTCTATATAATATATATACCGAGCCTGTAATGGATACCAACCAGAGTCATAATGTTGGTATCCGACTAATTCAGTTCGGTCATTAACATTTACATCGCCATCATCCTTATCAAACAGACAGAAATACAACGGACTTTAATAATAGACGCTTCAACGCTACATAACTATGGGCAAAAATAAGAAAAAAATAAATAGAAAAAGAGAAATGACGAGCACAGTTTAAAAGAAACATGTTCAAAGCGTGATATATCAAGAGGTGGAGACAGTTCACAAGGAGATACTAACTCGGGCTAATCATAGAAAAAAAGAAAACTTATATATCCACACACAGCATAATTAACAAGTCAGCTTTCAGGCATGATGCAATCGACGAAACAAATTCTCTGCAGTTTTCAATATATCGTTTCGTAAACACAACTAAAGCCTACAGTTAAATTTGCCCAACTGAGAAAAGAAAGTTAAGACGATTATATTAGAAATCTGCAACAAAATAGCCACCGAACTCGGTTCGATGCCAAATCACACAGAACAGCCAACCAAGAACTATGTTGCGCACGTGAGTCCAATCCTGGAAACGAATAGGGTCCGTTCAATCCAACATTTTTGTAGTTGACTTTAGCTGTTTTCGCGATGTCAAAATCTACCCGCCTTGTTTCTTACACAAATTTACGCTCGCTCAGTGAATAATTATCTACTGGTCAATCGAAATGAAGGCATGCGCAAACCGTGACCATGCCAGCAACGTTTATGGAGTCCTACTTTTTTCTCAAAAATGAAGCACTTATTTTCCATGTACAAAATACATCTAAACACGTAAGCGTTTGGCTATGCTTCTCAATCAAAGGTGGACAAATGCCTGTAAAAGTCTGACGACCGGCAGGCACTAGTAACTCAAACCGGATTGGGATACATCCATCATCCCGTTTAATGTGAAGTCACCAGTTCGGTTTAACTTTGCAGTAACACGCTGTGTTAAATGGATAGTGATGAAATGAAAGAAAGCGTGTCGGATGCAATGGAAAAGCTTCGGCTGCTAGAGAACATTTTTGCCACTTGAACATGAGAAGGTAATGCTCATCAGCCTTCGTTGGCATACTATTGCTAAGCCAATGAAAACTCTGAATACAACCATCCGCACTAGGAATGGGCTACTTAGTGCTCATTGATAGCTCACATATAATCATGAAGAAAAGAGAACTATAAAGAATATAAAATTCCTACGGAAAACATGCAGGATTAAAAGAGACCTTATCTGCTGAGTCGTGCAGATTGGATAAATGAAATCAGGCCACGGCAGACGATATTTCCTATTTCTCCTCTATTCCTTCTTTTCTCATCTTAATCGACCAAAAATGCTCTGAATATGGTGGATGTTAACCGTTTCACTGATCCCAATAACGGATTGACAAACATCGTAAATAGTTCAAATAAATTACCGTTTATTAGAAATAAGATAGGTTTTAACGATAGCGTATGCAATATGCGAACAAAGAAACAGACTGGTACTGACACGTAAGCGTAATAAATTATAAAACAATATGTTGTGTATCTGAAACAAGAATGCAGGATCCTACGAGCACAATCCTTATCTACGCGTTATTGGCTTCGAGCCTCTGGTTCCATTGAGTTTTCTCAATTCGGTAAATAGAGCGACTGTATTTTCTTTAGCTCACGAGCTGAAGCTTGTTTGACTGAATGGATTTCTGTCAACAGCCGATTTTGTGCGGTACGCTTAAATACATCTACTAGAATCAATGCAAGAAACTTGTAGCAATGTTTTCTTTTCGCTGAAGTTGAGTATGTTCATACTAATCGCAGCACTAACAACAGCAAGGACGCTTTTTACACTGAACTAAGCTCTTAACCAAATACAGAAAGAAGTTCATATATGTTCCTGGCTATGGATGATAAGACTGCCCAAGATAAGCGCTTAAGTAACGCAGAAGTTAATTTGAGAGGAAGAGATAATTGAAGCTTAATGATCAGTGATAATGATAAATGATTTTTGGATAGCTGCATAGAATATAGATTAAACTTAGGACAATCTTGATTAGAACCCTACGTGATATGGCATCAAGTCGAGCTCAGTGGCGAGCTTGTTGCAGATTTCTAGTAGAATCATCGTTTTAAACTTCTTTTCTTCTTTGGGCAGAATCAGCTGCGAGTTTTGGTTATGTTTATAACGTGGTATAAAGAAAACCGCAAATAAGATACAAAGCCAATTTTTCCTTGCCTTAACGCTGAAAAGGTTCTAATAGTTTTATGTAGAGATTCAATTTGCCACACTTCTGCATGTTATCTAGGCAATTTTTAACTAAATTATTATTACTTATTTCCTCAAATTTTTCTTGTTTATCTGTAATTTTCATACGCTTATGATTAAACCAATTAATAATGGCTTCTGTATTAATTTGCATGATGATGGCTATCATGATGTAGCAATCTGCAGTCGACTTAAAATGATCAGGTTTGAATAGCATATGACAATAATGCATGAATTTTAATGCAGAGTGAGTTACTCGTTCCAGATTCCCATATTCACCTTGTTAATCAAATTGTCAGAAATGTTGACACAGCTAATAAGATATGTGAACGTGTCAACTGCGTCCAGTTCGTCCTCCTAGTCACTAAAGTGTTGAACTGATTGATTCTCAAAAAGAATAATGCATTTAGAGAGTGCGAATTTCATAAAACAAGACAAAACGACTGATACTCTATTCAAGATGCTATAAACAGAAACTCGGTTGCGAATAAAAATACAAGTATTTGGAATCTACGCCCTGGGAGAACATTTATCCCTGTATTCTGAACGTATGATAAAGTTTATCATGGGATCTGTTAAAAAAATTAAACTTAAATTTGGAAGACAACCATCCTAGACGGACATTACTACTAGTCGTAAAGTTACGCGATGATTCATTGTAGTCGCTAGCATGACGATAAATATGTGCAGAGAGCAAGTATTATACAAATTTAGTAAGTATGCCACTGGTAAGTTCTTTTCTTGAATTCAATTCACTCGATGCGCAGAGACAAGGAAAGATAATCTAAGGAAATAACCTGTATGTGCCTATATTCATGCTAATACCACGATATTTATCGCACAAATTTCAATTTCCTTTTTTTAAAGATAGGAAAAATGTTTGACTCTCTCCAAGCAAATGGCATAGCTTTCTCAGTCTATATAGTACGAATAAATTTAGTCAGCTCCCTACGAATTGACGTTATCCTGACGTGTAACCTCAAAATATTTAACCTAATAGACACCAGCATTAATCATCCAATTGAGGTTAAACTCAATTTTCGGCACCAGCCATCACATTCGTATAAAATACTTACTCTCTGAAACAGTAATAGATGAGGTAGATTAAACTGAGATTAGAATCTATCGCTTATTAGAATGATTAATAAATCAAAATTAACTTAACAACGGGGTCACACGGCATTAAATGTTACCATCTTATTCATGAAAAGGTTTAATAATTTTGGTATAAAGTAAACATATATTTAAATTTTGGTACACACACAGTAGGCTTTGTTACAAGAACTTTTCATGTGAGACTGGTTTTCTCTAAAAAAAATCAAAATCTGCTAACAAAATATATTGTGCATTGACACGTTGGTCTTCTAACTGTTTTAGATTAAAAAGCACACACCATCGACAGTAAGGATAAATATAACAAATTCTATTAAATAATTCCAAACAAAATAAACAGGATTAAAAGAAAGCTCACTGTGGCCATAATTTCGACATTCACGTTGTGTTTTCGACAAATTTCATGAATTTTATGGTGATCAACGAACTCGCGAGATTTACCCTTGCCTATCACAAGAATGTCTGTAAAATAAAAATGGGGAAAAAATCCTTCCATACATGCATGTCAAATGACGTCATCATAATTTTATATGCAATTGATATGTAGAAATGCATAGATTGTAACAATAGTACAATTATGACATTCAGTTTACGAACAAGATGTCACTTAAAGAAAAACTAAAAAAATCAAATTTGGGCGACAGCATGAGTGATGCTTTTTTCGCATGGCTAAAAAATACATCAGTGTTTCGATAATATATTAACGCAGATTAATTTGAGCTCAAATTCGAATCATCATCATCCTTACAAAAGCCGTTATTAACGTATGATTTACTGTCAGATAATCATAAAACAAAACTAAATTAGTTAATATGAGCATATTTAACCAGACAGCAATTCTTTAAATCATGCTCGCTAACTTCATTCAAAAAATTATTATTAGCACCTGCGTAATCAATGATTGCTATATTATGTACCTAGAAATCACACAAAGGTGAGAATAATTCAACTGATATGATTGTTTATTTGCTTTGTCTTTTAGCATCTATATCTGCATTATATGATGAATAAAGCCTAATATTTTAGGCAACTCTTTCTTCTGGTTTCCGACTCAATCTGCCCGTTTGCTGTGCTTGTTACTGTGATTCAGAACAATTTATTCATCATATAACCCAATCATGGAACGCCTACTCAGACCAGAAAGATTTGATGTTGAACCTAGTGCACCAGATGCAGCAAAACAATGGAATCATTGGTATCGTACATTCTGTGGCCTCCTAAAATCAGTCGAATCCATGAATCCGGATAAATTAGACACTCTTATTTCCTACGTCTCTCCTAACGTATATGAACACATCGTTGACTGTGATATGTATGATAATGCTATCAAAACTCTAATGAATCTCTATGTCAGACCGAAAAATGAAGTCTTTGTTCGTCATATACTCGCGACTACTAAACAAGAAAATGGACAAACATTGGATCAATTTGTTCAGATTCTGAAATCGTTAGCTAGGGAGTGCAATTTCAAACCAACTACGGCCGAGGAAAATCGAGACGATGCTCTGCGCGATGCCTTCATTAATGGAATCCAGTCCAATTCAATCAGACAACGTCTCTTAGAACACAACTCACTTAATTTTCAAGCGGCTTTTGATCAAGCACGTGGTCTCGAAATGGCGGAAAAGCAATCATTATCATATCAAAACTGTTTGAATTCTGCACACACTGCAACGGTTCAGCCACTCAGTCCTTCATCAACCTCCGATAAATCTACAGATAATCTTGTTGCTGCTGTTAAACAAAAATGTGACTTTTGTGGGTACGATTATCATTTAAGATGGAAATGTCCGGCCAGAAACGCTTTCTGTAAAAGTTGTGGAAACAAAAAGACAAAAGGTATGCCGTTTAAGAATCAGCGCCCAGTGGTTTGGACGCTTCATCCTACCATATCTGCAACTGTATTAGCTGCTGCTCCTGATTGTCTCACCAAATGTGTAATAAATCTAGAAGTCAATAACATAAATTGTCATGCTCTCGTTGATCAGGCAGTTCCTGTAGTTATGTTTCAGAAGCCTTCGTTTTGAAAAAATAATTGGAAAATTCACTCTCACGAGAAACAATAACCATGGCGTCTACTCATTATCGAGTCATACCTTCAAAGGCCATTGTTTTGTGTCGATTCAATACAAATCATTTATTTATAAAAAATATCAAGCTATCTATACTTTCGATTCGTACTGACGTACTCCTCGGTCATGACTTCCTTGATTGCATAAAAAAGTGTAAATATCTCTTTTGGTGGTCATAAATCGTCATTCACCGTCTGTTTACTGAAACCCGCACTGTTACGAACCTCCTTCGCCTCTTTTCCACCATTTAATCGCTAACTGGAGGCCTATTGCTAAGAAATCAAATAAAGGTACACTCCGAATGGATGGGGATGAAATAAACAGATTAGTTTCTAATGGCATTATCGAACCTTCAACATCCCCGTGGAGAAAGCACAAGTTCTCGTGGTATCGAATGAGAATCACAAGAAACGTATTGTTGTGGACTACAGCCAAACGGTCAATCAAATTAACACTCTTAGACGCCTATCCTTTGCCGAAAATAGACCAAATGGCTGAAACCATTTCAAAATATCATGTATTCACTTCTTGATCTCAAAGCGTTTACCACCAAATACCTATCCAAGAACATGAAAATGTATTTACTGCTTTCGAAGCGTGTGGACGCTTGTTTCAATTCCGTCGCATTCCCTTCGAGTGACGAGAATGGTGTCTCATGTTTCCAAAGAACTATGAATAATATAATCGCACAGGAACATTCATTGCAGATACATTTGTCTATGTAGACAATGTGACAGTTTGCGGGAGAGATACGCTTGAACACGAAACAAATTTCCTAATGCCGCTAAAAAATATGGATTGACCTTTAAATGAATCAAAGAGCCTGCAGCTAAAGAAATTACTCTCCTGGTTTTCAAATATCGAATGGAAAAATTAAACCTTGATCCTGACCGTCGAATGTGCAATCGCAACAAAGAATTGTGGGATTTTTCGCTTATTATTCGCCGTGGATCTCCAACTTCTCCGATAAAGTTCAATTAATTTCGTTCATAATCGAACTTTTCCTTGCCCGTCTCTGTGAAACAAAATTTCGATGATCTTAAAAAAGAATTAGCCGTAGCAACTCTAGCTTCTATTCGTTGTGATATTCCGTTTGTCGTCGAAACCGATGCTTCGCAGCTATTGCTGCCACTTTGAACCAAGATGGAAGACCCGTGGCGTTTTTCTCTCGACGTTAACGTGCCATCTGAAAACATCACTCAGCTGTTGAAAAAGAGGCCTATGCCGTGGTTGAAGCTATTCTAAAATGGAGGCATTTGCTTTTGGGTAATCATTTCAACTTGTCACTGATCAAAGATCTGTTTCCTTTATTTTTGGCAATCAAATCGGGGAAGAGTGAAGAACGATAAAATTTTGCGCTGGAAAATGATTATCACCTTACAGGCTTCGATGTTGTCTATAGACCCGGAAAAGATAACAAAGCAGCAGATGCACTAAGTCGATCCTGTTGGGAGCGCTTCTAACTGGACTGGATTTAAACCAAATACATGATACTCTTTGTCATCCTGAATTTCTCGTAAGCTCCACTTTGTGAAATTCGTAATTTACCATACCCATTGATGAAATTCAAAAAATGATCTGAGTTGTGAAGTGTGCTCTGAAATCAAGCCCAGATTTCTTCGGCAATTCAAGGCCAATTAATCAAAGCTACCCAACCGTTTGAGCGGTTATCTATGGATTTTATAGGACCTCTTCCTTCATCAACTCGTAATCATTATCTACTGACGGTCATCGATTACGAATATTTCCCCGATTACCCTTGCGTTTCGTTTGTCCCGACCTTAGCAGTCACACCGTCATACTTCACCTGTGTCAAATATTCGTACGTTTGTGATGCCTTCGCACATTCACTCAGACAGAAGTTCTCCTTCATGTCGACCGAGGTACAAAAATTTTCTTCGGGAAAAAGGTATAGCTTCGAGTAGAACGACTCCTCTTTATAAATCCCAAAGGAAATGGACAGGTAGAAAGAATGAGTAGTACTTATGGAAATCAATCTTTCAGTTTCAGATCAAAAAGGCTTTCAGTTGAAAACTGGGAATGCGTGCTGCTGGACGCATTACATTCAATCCGTTCATTATTGTGCAATATCTACCAACAAAACTCCTCACGAGCGTCTTTTTCGACAATAGCTGTCGACTTTGGTAACACACTCCCAACCTGGCTTACTGATCCTGGCAAAGTTTTTAATACCCGCTAAGAAGAATGCGAGTTTCTAAATATTTCTGAGAAGTTGAACTAATCTATTGCAATCCTAACCATGCGCATGATCGTTTTTCCGATGGAAGGGAAGATACAGTATCTAGGATTGCAATGAATTAGTTCAACTTCTTCCACACAGAGGGGTCATATTTAGAAACTATATATATATATATATATATATATATATATATATATATATATATATAGGCAATACAATTAAACAATAATTGACTGTGCTAGTGGTTGAAACAAATTAGACAGCATAAATTTCCAGTCAAGTAATAATGTAAGCGTGACCCTACTAGAGTTGAGAGTCACATATCTAGTCTGTTTTCATATATATGCAGTGCAGTGTGATCCTCGCTAGTCAGGTACCGTCGTATTCTGATGATGATCATGGAAGGTCGAAACGCGTCAGTGCGTGCGATTAGCTGTACTTTTACGATGTTGTTCGACGACTGGTTAAACACAATTGGATTGGTGTTTTCTTCAAGTTTCTGCAAAAAATTTTCTTCTACGTCTTTTAAATCAAGGTGAGCTTGGAAGTATCACACCCATTGCATTTAACCACTCCCGCACTATCATCGCATCCGACGTGTTTTCGATCTTCATGAATATCATCAGAAGTTACGACGGCATCGAGGATCAAAACCGCATTGAATATAATATGGAAAATCAAATTTGATATGTGGCCTTCACTCTCTTGCAAATCTCGCAAACATTGAACTACCGTCGGAAGCTGCACAATTTCTATGTAATCACGGTTTATTAACTGCTTGAGTTATTACATATACAGATATATAAATACAATTTAAACAATAACTCGATTGTGCTGGTGTGGTGGTAACAGTCTTTAAATCAGTTTGTGAGCTTGAAAACACACTTATTATTTATCCATCGTCGAAATAACATAACAAAACAAATGTTGCTGCAACGCACTGACGCGTTTCGACCTTCCATGATCATCATCAGAGTACTTGTTGTCAAAACGCTTCAGTGCGTTGCAGCTGACGGTAGTTTTGTTATGTTGTTCGACGACTGGTTAAATACAATGGGAGTGGTGTTTACTTCAAGCTCGCAAACTTGATTTGAAGATTTGTTACAACCACCCGCGCAAACAATTATAATTTGAATTTGTATTGCCTACATATGTATATATGTGGCGAAAGCTGCAAACAGTTAATGTCACCGTGACTGCATAGAAATTCGAGCAAAATTACACATTTCTAGTCAAGTTCAATGTGCGAGACCGCTATAAAAAAGAGAGAGCCGCATATCTAAATTTGATTTCCATATATATTCAATGCTGATCCTCGATTGTCAGTTGGCCGTCGTACTCTGATGATGATCATGCGAAGGTCGAAACGCGTCAGTGCAGCTGGCGGTAGTTTTGTTATGTTGTTCGACGACTGGTTAAATACAATGGGAGTGGTGTTTACTTTAGTCGTAAACCTTGATTTAAAGATTTGTTACAACAACCCGCGCAATCAATTATTGTTAAATTGTATTGTTTATATATGTGTATGGCGAAAGCTGCAAACAGTTAATGTTCGTGACGGCATAGAAATTGCGCAGCCGACATTTCCGTCAGGTTCAATGTATGCGAGACTGTTAGAGGTGAGAGCCGCATATCTAAATTTGATTTCCATATATATTCAATGCGGCTTGAGCCTCTCGATAGTCAGTTTGCTGTCGTACTCTGATGATGATCATGGAAGGTCGAAACGCGTCAGTGCGTTGTAGCTGGCGGTAGTTTTGTTATGTTGTTCGACGACTGGTTAAATCATTACCGGAGTGGTGTTTACTTCAAGCTCGCAAACTTGATTTAAAGATTTGTTACTACACCACCCGCGCAATCAATTATCGTTAAATTGTATTGTTTATATGTGTATGAGGCGAAAGCTGCAAAGTGTTAATGTTCGTGACGACAAAGAAATTGTGCAGACGACATTTACAGTCAAGTTCAATGTATGCGAGACCGTTGAGGTGAGAGCCGCATATCTAAATTTGATTTCCAAATATATGCCAATGCGGTTTGATCCTCGATAGTCAGTTTGCCGTCGTACTCTGATGATGATCATGGAAGGTCGAAACGCGTCAGTGCGTTGCAGCTGGCGGTAGTTTTGTTATGTTGTTCGACGACTGGTTAAATACAATGGGAGTGGTGTTTACTTCGTTGCAAACTTGATTTAAAGATTTGTTACCACCTCCCGCGCAATCAATTATTGTTTAACCTCACGTCTGGTATGCTTTGTGGCCCATTACGTGCTTCTCTTGATTGAAGCTCGTTATGTTGACCTCTTTGGCTAGTATTCAAATCAGTATGTCTTTCAGAAAAATTCAAAATGAGCTCAGTGTGCGATAATTATATGCTATTTCTCCTACCTTTGTTCACTTTAATATTGTTGCAAGATTTTCTGGCTTGACTTCGAATACGCTGAAGAGCTACAGACAGCGCTATTAAAATCGTCAAGACAGTGGGTACAACAATTCCCTGTCGCGCAACATGTTTCATGCTCATAAATTAATGAACTCGGCTTAGCTTAATGTCCATAATACTTCATTATCGTCGTTTTTGAGCAAGTCTATCATGTTTATGATTAACGCATCGCGAGATAATGCAGAAAAGTTTCTCTGCAAACTACTTCAACCAATTTGAAATGTCATAAAGCAAGCATTATCAAGGACAATGTCGAGTAACTTAATTAAAGTAGGGATACCCACGAACACAAAATGACCACACTTAAATTTTCATTCATACCTACAAAATTCCAATGGAAAAAGCTAATGACTTTCCTGTGTGACTTGACTAAAAATGAGTTTCAATAATTACTCTCTCTTAGCATGGACAAAAAAACGTGCTATTTACATTTGAAGGAAAATATTTTCGAGAGAAATTAATGCTGTAGCTATGGGATGCTGCACTGTATCATTTATGTAAGATATGCGTTCACCCATTTTTAGCAAATGAGCCAAAAACATAACTGACTCGTGCATACTTTTTACAAAAGCTATGTAGATTAACTACTATTGTTAATTTCAGAAAAAGCAGGACCAACTGAAATTATAAAATAAATCCACGAAGCCAATCCATACGTCAAATTCACTATCCGAGTAGAGAAAAAGCGGAATTTCCCCTTTGGACATACAATTTACTCAAGAATGAAATGACGATATAAAGCTAACAGCAGATACAAAATCTACTTTCACAAGGAAATACATCCATTACAGTAGTAATGTGTCAAAATCTCACAAAGAAACCCAAGTAACAACCTAGCAACCCAAATCAGAAGAAGTGCATTGAACAAAATATTGAGGAAGTGCTAGGCCACCTGAGGAAAATTGCGCTAATGAAAACTATCCTGAGCCGTTTATAGATGTCTACATCAGATCACACCCGATATGTACCTATAAAAGAATACACAAAATATTTTCTTAAACATATTACTAAGAACATAATAAAAATACCATCCTCATTAAATGCAAGGTTGTTAACTGAACTACTAAGGCGAATTGCCTTCGTAAAAAATTAATATCACCATTAGCGTAAAAAACAGAAAATCATGGGGTTGAGTACCAAAAATCAATTACTCGATGCTCCCAAATAATTTATAGCCTACAAATTTTAATTTACGTGTGGTAGCATATATTTGTATGCAATGAAAAAAATGAAATGGTCAACAAAATCAAACAAATTTCCTGAAGAAAATGATAGAAAAAAACTGCAACTTTCTTTCAGGAAAATCAATTTATTGCGGCATATATTTGCAATATAACGTTCTTTTTAATTCTACTACTTTACATTGTAGATGTTGAATCCTCCGCCTTTTATAAAATGACCTTGAATGATAAATTTAAACCACCATAGCTGATTGTAACAACTTTATTTAAAAAGAATTTTTTCTTTTTATTTTCCAGAGCATTCTTTGTTTAAAGACTTGATTTTTCATTGTGCGCTATTTTCAGCTTTGAGTATCGTGCTTCAGAGCTGGTTGTAGATTTTCGTTTGCTGCATTTTTAAACATTTCTCTCCATAATAATCGATTACAACATTGCACAATAAACATCTTTCGACACTTGCCTTGTGTTCTGATATAATATAACACTGAGGAGGAGTCTTGGAACAGGTAATTTATTTATTATTGTGGGTCACGTACACATCGTAAAGCAGATTATTGCTGAAGATATAGCTTTCCAACTTTCACCTTCCAAACGGATAAAATAATTGTCAATTTGAGTACCATACTTGATCATGAATGCTGATATTAAATTAGGAAGATGTATTTCATTTAGGGCAGGACCTAATGGATTTAAATCTATTGACAGATAACAATGTAGGCAAAACAGACTCTACTGTGAATGTTAGGACTTCTAGCGAACTGGCATCTAGGGGGCTTATCATTTAACACCAATAGGTTAGGGCCTCAACAAAATTTCATGATCACGCCAGTCCAAGAATATTTAGTCTACCACAGTATAAGTCAGAGAAAAAAACATGCAAGTTGGGTAGGAGATGCCCAAAGAGGCTTATTGTATTGTGAACCTTATGGAGAAATTTGTTGCAGCATGGATGGCATTGCCTGAGAATTTCCGGGAAATGTTTTGGAAAATTTCAGAGACAGAACTGTGAAAGAAAAGCCGTACAACGCATTTGAGTTATTAATGGTAGAAATTCAACAGAGATATCAGCCAGGAAGAACAGCGCAAATGTGCGAATTATTACGCTTAGAAAAAAATGGGACGTCAGTTACCGTCCGAATTTTTATGAACGCCTTTGCACGAAAGCTTCCAGGTTGAATATATCTAGTGATGTAGTCAACTCCATTTACAGCTGAGTTACCAGTTAGGCTCAGAACAACAATGGAAGTGTTTGACACAATGAACATAGATTGGCCGACAAAACTCAGAGGGTTAGACGGCGTGTATAAACAGCAAGAACCACAATGCTGTAATGGCAGATTCTGTAACGATGCAGCCAGTCAGGGCAGATAATAATGAAAACCACCTGACCACACAAGAAAAGTTTATGTGTTTTCTTATGTAGGAAGCTGTTAGCTTGCGTAGTGATGTCGCACAACTTCAGAGTCAGGTCCAGTATATTCGACGCCGAAGGAGTTACTCGCGTCAACGCTTCGAAGGCCACGCGTGCGGATGGGTAAGGCACAGGGCGAATATGGACGCAGTGCGAAGTGCCAAGATGAAAATTATAATTACCCGCGATTAGGTGGACCCAAATGGAAAGGGAAGCACAAAACCGGTTGAGAGAAATCCGTCACCGGGAAAAGGGAAAACCTCACTAGGTAGGAGCCGTAGGGGGGTTCCATTGTGTTGCTCCCAGATATGCCATTAAAAGGCATACCAAAGCAAAAGAGGCGACTAGTATAAATAGCACCCAGATAAAAGGCAAAAAGGAGTCCGATTTCACTAAGCGGGGATCTTGAAAACATTACCGGAGTGTCCAGCAACAAGTTCATTAAGGATGAATTATCTGGATTAGAATTTCTCATAGACACGGTGCGGAGGTAAGCATAGTTAGGTCAGACGTGGTGGAAACAGATTGCCCCACATTTGATTATCAACTATGGGCCGCGAATGGTAGTCCAATTGAAGTAAAAGGGATGAAAGAAATGTCTGTAAAATTAGGCCAGAAATCTTCTTCCTATGGAATTTTCTAGTAGCCGATGTCAAGGACCATGCTACTGGCATGGATTTCTTGACACATTTCAACCGGCATTAGACCCCCAAGGCTAGGACTATCATAGAAGGCGTAGGGACATCAATAAAATAATGAGTCTAACGTGTCGGCAGTTAGAACAGTCCTTCTAATTTCGTCCAACAGTCGCACATGACTTTGCTGATAGTTAATCGAGAAGCACCTAGCAGTGTTTCAACCTTTGGTGCCAAAAAGGATAGGGTTTGAAAAATAGGAGTAGAACACCAGATAGAATTGGTAGCTCCGTTACCTTGTTCACAAAAGGCTCAACCATTGGCACAACACAAGCAACAAGTAGCTGTGTCAGAATTTCATCAATTGCGCGAAGAGGGGATTTGTAGAAGGTCAAATTCCAATTTGCTTCCCCAATAGTGGTAGTTCCCAAACCTGAACCGGGTCAATGGAGGGTTTGTGGGAATTATCGTCTATTAAACTCAGCGGACAAAGGGTGATTCTTATCCTCTCCTAACCAGAGTACTTTGCTCCGAGATATAATGGATATGAGGGCTGATAACTTAGATCAGAAAGCGTACTATCAAGTATCAATGGAAGAAAGTTCGGATACCATCACCAGCCACCGCAGTCAGATTTCCAGGAGGGGGATCGCATGAATTTCTTCGAATGCCTTTGTGGCTTGAAAAACGCCAGTCAGACATTCCAGCGTTTAATATTGAAGAAATCCTTCAGAATTGTCCATTTGCGAGAGTATATTGATGACATAATACTTTAGTAGTTCACGACGAACATCGTACGCATTTGGAAACGGTTTTGACCAGGCTGGAAACAATATGGATTAGTGTGGTCAAACCTAATAAGAGTATTGTTTGGTTGTTTTCAGTTAAATTACCTTGGTCATATACTTTCCAAAGACGGAATTAAGCCTTGGAAGATAAGGTCCGCTATTAAGGACGTGGAACTGAACCCAGAACAGTACGCCAGTTGCGAAGGTTCTTGGGCATGATCAATATTATCGTTTAATTCATTCCAGGTCTAGCCGGAATTCTTGACGTTAACAAGACATCTCACTCTTTTGAAAAGAGCACGACTAAGAAGTCTTGGCCTATCATCTTGAGCCGCTGAAGACCTTGCAGAAAATTTCCAAAAAGGCCAGTTTCGATATGTTATGATCGTAACCACATTAGCACCTGTAGATTGGGAAAACCTTTCGAACTAATCAGTGATGCATCAGATGTTGATTAGAGCAGTGCTACAGCAAAGATTTGACGTAGTAAAACCGATTGGGTTTATAGCCGTGCTTACTGATCGAGAAAACGTTATGATACGTTTGGCAAAGAGCTTCTAGCCGTGTATGCCTGGCTGTTACACTTCTGGAGCATTGATCGATGGTCACAAGTTTAAGTTATTGACCGATCATAAGCCATTGATCAGCATACATTTGGTAAGACAGTAGCTAGGCTTAATTACTTCCGTAGAGTAAATTCCAAATAACACGTTAGCAGAGTTTGATTTCACTGTATTTCATATTGCTGGTAAAGAGAATGTGGTTGCAGATGCACTAAGCCAGACCGAATGAAGCTGATGTCGATACGATATTTCATGTCCTTGAAAGGCTTAGAAGAATCAATGCACGATTTCGTTAGTCAAATCGAAGAAGCGCGACCGATCCCTTACATTGGTATTGAACCAAAAGACCAGGATATGGCGTAAGCTCATAAATGGCAAGTGGGTTGTTATGCGAAACATCTAGAAGTCAACCACGACCATATGTGCCATTGGAGTTACGGGCCAAGATTATCCAGTTACATAACATAACATCCATCCATTAAAGCCACCATACGATTTAATCAACGACAAGATACGTATGGCCACATATGTCTAAAGATATACGGGTATGGGTAAGAGCCTGTACCAAGTGTCAAACGTAAGGTGTGGAGACATACAGGAATCGATATAAAGAATCATTGGAATACTTAAGGTTCAGACACGTACACATAGACATTGTTGAGATGCCTGAAGTAAACGGTAAAACAATACTTGCTGAACTATGGTGTGGATAGATTTATATCGTCAATTTGAAGTGGCGATTTTAAAAGACATGACAGCACAAGAAGTTTTGTTCGCGTTTCTACATAATTGGATATCGCGTTAGTGGTGTTCCGGAAAAGGTCACTAGTGATCGTGTAGTCATTCTATGTCAGAGCTTTTTCGTAAGATCTCTCAACGTCATGGGAATCACTTATAATTCATACTAGCGCGTATAACCCACGAGCAAATGGATGGTAGAAAGGGTTACATCGTGAACTGAAAGCTGCATTAAGGTGTACTAGTGGAACAAGCTGGATACACGATCTTCCTATAGTACTACTCGCCATGCGCAACAGATATAGGGCACAATTAGGAACTTCCATTGCAGAATTAGTTTATGGAGAACCATTAAGGTTGCCTGGAGATCTTCTAATTGAAACTCCAAGTAGTCTTGATTGGGCTTCTAGTTATGTAGATTGGTTTGTAGGAGCACTTAGAGACAAGATGTGTCGTTTGGCCCCAACCAAAACTAGAAAACCTAAAACTAAATGCTATGTGTCCTCTGATTTAAAATCGGCATCGCATGTTTATATTACTAATGAGAATAGGAAAAACTGCCTAACACCATTTTACAAAGGACCATACAAGGTCAAGAGGATGACTGATAAGAATGTCATCATAGAAATAAATGGCATTGAGGATTGTGTTACGTTGGATCGCTGTATTCCCCAGTTTATCTGGATTGATGGTGTGACCGAATTAAAAGATGCGTTGAATGACCGTTCCATGGGCGAATCTGAGGTGTGCAATCCCATCTTGCAGACACATAATGAAATGCAGCAATTTGAAAAACCGTTGCCTAACTTATCAAAATCTTATTCTACTGAATCACAGCATGAAAATTATTTGTCAACGCCAGATGACATTGAAGAACCAGCGAATGTTATATCGGGCGAGATGACGACGTCAGGGGCGCCAGTATGCACAAAACGATCTGGAAGAATACTACGTCAGCCGAAGAACGATGATTACATCTACTATTAGTCGTTCCTCTCTTTTTTTTGAGAAGGTGGTGTGTGTAGAGGATGTTGAATCCTCCGCCTTTTATAAAATGACCTTGAATGATAAATTTAAACCACCATAGCTGATTGTAACAACTTTATTTAAAAAGAATTTTTTCTTTTTATTTTCCAGAACATTCTTTGTTTAAAGACTTGATTTTTAAAATTGTGCGCTATTTTCAGTTTTTGAGTATCGTGCTTCCGAGCTGGTTGTAGATTTTCGTTTGCTGCATTTTTAACATTTCTCTCCATAATAAACGATTACAACATTGCACAATAAACATCTTTCAACACTTGCCTTGTGTTCTGATATAATATAACACTGAGGAGGAGTCTTGGAACAGGTAATTTATTTATTATTGTGGGTCACGTACACATCAAAGCAGATTATTGCTGAAGATATAGCTTTCCAACTTTCACCTTCCAAACGCCACAAGTAAGTGTCAATTTAAGTATCATAATTCTTGATCATGAATGCCGATATTAAATTAGAAGATGTATTTCATTTAGGGCAGGACCTAATGGACTTAAATCTTATTGACACAGATAACAATGTAGGCAAAACAGACTCTACTGTGAATGTTAGGACTTCTAGCGAACTGGCATCTAGGGGGCTTACTAACACCAATAGGTTAGGGGCCTCAACAACATGACAAAATCTAAAGTACTATATTTAATGTACGAAGCCCGGAATTTTGAACAAAAACTAGGACAAAACATGAAAAATTATAGAAGCATTAATTTTATTCTCGACTGGCTACGAATCACACAAACAAAAATCAATTAATTCAATGCCGCGTTTGCTTAAATCTGCTATTGTGAAGTTTGTACTGTGTTGTGTTACCTGATGATGGTGCTGGAAAGTAGGCACCGAAACGTCGCCAGTAAACAAAGATGTGGTAGAACCGCATTTCAAGTTGAAAAAAGAAGAATTCAACCCGATCAAAGACAAAACAAAATCGGAAAGTGTGAAGAATCGGATCTTTGTGTAACTGCCCGTGTACAACTATTACCCGCGTACGCAAAACGCGGCATTGAATTAATTGAATTGTACACACCGCAACAAAATTTCAAAAAAACAAAAATCAAGTTTATTGTGTCCGGGAAAACCAGATAGCCAATTTGGTCAGCATCAACAAACATGCAATTGGATTAGCAGCAAAATGAAGTAAAACAGCCGCACAAACGGCATCACTATCATTAAAAAGAGTAGCACAAATTGCACAACAAAATGAATTATCAGCATTTCAATCTGCACATCATGTGCTGACACCAGAAAAAAACAAAATGACATTCATGAAAAATGCTATACATAACAAAACATAAGTACACACAATAACCTACAAAACTCAATCCATCGATTCAAAAATTATCAGACCTAAAACATCATTTCGTAATACAATAAAAATGTCTTCTAAATGCACATAAACACAACCACTATCAGTCACAAATTAACACGCAATTAGCCACCAGAAATTATATGACTGCTTAAAAAGAAATAGAAGTATAATTGAAAATAAGCCTAGTTATTACCCACTTAATCAAATGAAAGCACAGAATGGATATAACTGACAGACTGTAATCAGTAGTTGGGTAATCACAAAATAAACCAGCCATTATCTACAATAAACATGCGCTTCATTAAACAATCATTGATTGGACGATTGGTGATAACAATTATTCAAATCAATGTTCAAGCTTGACACAAAAAGCAATCCCATTGCATACACATTTGTCCATTTAAGCAAAGAATTGTATGAGGCAGCAAATACAATTCATCCAGTAGCGCGGCTTCGTCCCAATTTGGACTGGGGTACACTTTCTTTGGAGTCTATGATTCTATCCAATGCGCCCCTATGCCGGTAACTACACACAATTTGTAGTTAGGTACTTACATTTGCTGGTTAGTCTTTCTATCAGTTTGAGTCTATGTGGAATTTCTTTAGACCTAAAGTTTCAACTAGCCACCGCCAATCTCTTACTACAGAAAGAATTTAAGATATATACAATTAGACAATCATTGATTTCGCGAGCGATCAGAATTTAATTAGGTATAAATTGGTGTCATATAGGCCCATAAAACCCTAAGTTAGTACATAATTGTAAATTTTGTGTAGTGAATGGCAGGGTTTTTGATATGTCAATTTCTAAAGAAAGGCTACTACCTCCACTTTAAAGAAGCTTAGAAGATTTGGTTATCTAAAACGATAAACAGTTAGCGAAATACATGAAGAAAATGCACTATATAGTTTAAAAATTATGATCAAGGACACAAAATATAACATAAGCTATTGGAGAATAAGTTT
Organism: Eudiplozoon nipponicum; assembly: GCA_029291075.1. NCBI lineage: Eukaryota > Metazoa > Platyhelminthes > Monogenea > Mazocraeidea > Diplozoidae > Eudiplozoon > Eudiplozoon nipponicum. The sequence goes on from JAQBSW010004179.1 coordinate 65,364, forward strand.
TATTCGAGAAAAATTAATTATTGATAATAAATAATAGTATATTCTTACCAATTTTTGGTTCTAAAGTGAAAAACAGCGACAAAGAGTCTTCATTAATATCCGTTGCGTTTTGCACCTGCACGATCAATAATAAGAGAAAAATTAGTGTAGTTTTAACATTATTAAGCTGCAATAAAATCAAACTTAAACAGAAACTAGAAAGTAGCTATAATCAGTAAATAAAAGTAGATAAACCCAGTGGGTTCCGATAAGGAAGAGTTAATCAGACCTTACCATTGGACCATGTGATCCGTTCAATCAAAAGTTTTATTTATTCATTATATGGTGCAATGTGACACATTAAAAGCTACAGAATAAACGTTAAAAGCCATGAGATATCTTATCTGTGTACCGAAACTGCTTCGGCAACTTGGCTGGCAGGATTATGAGATGGCCTTGTTTTAATGTTCGCTAATCAACGCAATTAGCATTCCTTAACTAGACGCAAAAAGGGATGGTACATCACTATTTGGTCGGATATAAACAACTAGTTCGCGTAATTTTGCTAAAGACACATAAATGAGGCGTATCGTATGCAAAGCCTGTGTAATATCACTGATAATCTTCTCCAATTAGCTCTTTTAGCCTCTAGTCTCGAGTAAATAATATTAGAGTTATTTGAAATTTGTCTACTTATATAGACCTACCTACCTTGCGCGTCATTGTCAATATTACATGTTTTATTCGCTATACAAGGAAAATTTACTTATACATCGAATAAAACATGTATTGTTGACAATGAAGCGTATGGTAGGTAGGTCCTAACTACTAATTAGAGAGAGAGTATATATATATATATATATATATATATATACATATATATATATATATATATATATATAAACAACTAATTTATTTTCCCACTGGATTTCAGGGATAGAAGTCTGTTTTATCTTTAAATATATTTATGTTTAATATCCCTGACTACAAGCAAGAAATACATCTTCAAACTTGAATTATAACTTGTCAGTGGCCGTCATAATTTAATGAGATCGGTTATTTTGAGATCATTGACGTTTTATTTACTTTCCTTGGTGGGGAATGATTTTCTGTATCACCTGAACTTTACATGCGACGTAGCAATTTATCTCAAGACTGTTTCTTGATAATATTTAGGTATCATTTCATTTTGATGACATAAACTTTAAGCTCAATTCGTAAAAGTAATTGTGAATGGTTGTTGAAATTTGGCGCAGAGCATAGATTACATGGTGGTTAAACAAACCTCAATAGTAGTGTAAGACATTGTGTGACATGGAGCCATCCAGCTCCCTGGCAATTTGGAGCTCAAATATATCATGCAGCTATTAATTATAGATTACGTGATTGCCTCCAAAACTCACTTGATTAGAAATACTTATTTCGACGCAGACCACACACATACGTTGAGATGTATAATTTTTTTCCAAAAATATAATTAAGAATGAGCCTTAAAAATACATTGACAATCTAGAATAGTTTACTTTCAGACAAAATATGAATATTTTACAAAATGGAAACACTGACTAATCACTGGCATAGTACTAATAATAAAACTATATTTCAATTAGCCTATCAATGCTTCTAAGCAATTCGCACATTTCTCGTGTTGATAATACACGCATTTAAAGAAAATGTTCTGACTGTAATTCAAATTGATATAATATGAAGTTAATGTGATCCGTATGACCACATTGGTGAATGAATTAATCATAATTATAATAAATAGCGTGTGAGATCATTTGTTTATCATAAAAGGACACCTACCATTATAATTATAATAGCAGATAATAAGCACAAATTTAGTAGAGCTTCTCTTGTGCTCCGCGTTTTTACGAACTAACGATTATTTAACCGCAATCAAAGTCGATAATTAAAAACGTTGTACCATCCTCAAATAATCCAAACCTAACTATTAATTACAAAGTAATTAAATGTATCTATTCAACTCTAATTTTGTTTGTGCTTTTATAAACCGATCCAAGAAAGAACACGATGAGGTAAAAGGAACTCGAAATATTTAAAGGCATCATCATTAGCAATCGAATTCATTCTACATCGTCTATATTCATATATGAGTATCAAGAGTAATTAAGCTAGTGAAATGGAAAGAATAACCAAGAAGCATGCATTAGTATATAACTGAAAATTGTGTGTAGTATGCCGGAGGGTGGCTCAGTGGTTATAGCACCAGATTCTGGAGCAGGCACGGTAAATTTGGGCAGTATGTGATGAGTTCTCAATAATGACGAAAAAGGTCTACTGGACGAATTACCTTTTCCAAATTATACAATACTTAGTTTGTAATGACAAATGTATGTACATAACGAGCGAGGTGCCTTTATCAAGATCGCAACTTTGAGTATAAGTTATTATTACCGCCCGCTCAACCAATGTTCGTTTAACTTACTGGCTTACTGTATTAAGATAAAATAGCTTAAAATTCACTAAACATCGAATTGACGATGTTGGTGTAACATGCACATTGAGTATAAAACTACGCCTGCAGATAAAACATTTATCATAAGACCCGCTTATGTATACGCAACCATCACTTGGAATCCTGACAAACCTAAAGAACTCGAAGCATACTCCCAAAAGCATTAATTTTCGCACAAAATGTAAGATAACAACGCGCAGTCAGACAGAGCATGAACACGTTTTTAGCTTTTAATTTATTGCTGCACTTGTGTTTAATATGTTTTTGGGGCAGAAGATTAAACACAACCAATTAAAGCTATTCTTATCATTAATGATATCAGAAAAGGTATTATCGAAAGAAGCATAAGCTCACATTCCAACAAAATGCATTCCGAGGAAATGCAGCTACTGGTCCAAGAATAATTTTCCCGTGACTAGTAATAAATCCAGTATCATTGTAAGCTGTGAAATACAATCCATCCTGGTCATAATTTATTATATCAGTAGAGGTGTTTTCGGTTTTCTTCATGGATATCAAAAACGGACCTTGGTTCCATGTTTTCATATATCTTAATTTAACGTACGCACATAGCTACCTAAGCGGAGATAACCCTAACCGAAACGGAGAAAACTGTAATTTATTACCAAAGGCATACTTTAGCCTATTCATAAATCCCATATAATTTATATAATAACAAAACAAATTCTGGAAACAATTACCATAGAAAAAAGTGTGTAACGACACAAATTAATGGCCGACATATTGCGTAAATTAAATTCAATTTTATTTACGTTGCACTAATGAGAAAAAAGCGAAATTGGCCGTTTTACCAAAAGTGTGCAAGTAGGCATGGCATGCTATTTAAGCACGGCAATATACCATGCAAGCCAGTTGTGGCATTTGCATTCTACCTTGCTTCAGGCGTGCGCGTGCTGTCGGCTGGCAATACCTACGCTGGTGATTTGATAGTTTCACCAACAACTGGCTACATCCGTGACTCATCTTGTTGCGGTATAACCAGCGAGACGAGCCAATTAATTGCAGAACCTGAACGACGTTAGCCACATCGTGATTACAGCTCAACCACGGGAGCGACAACTCAACCAGAGTCCACCCAAGGCTCTAGAACATCTTTACACTAAACAATTCAGGAGAACGCGTTACCAGGCCCTCTTAAGGGCCCCCTATCAGAAACAAATCTCTATTCAGAGCACCTTAACCGAGTTTGTAACGTCGTACGGCATTTACTTGAAGCTGGGGCGTTTACAAAATTGGCGACCGCGCCAGGATATTGATTATTGTTCTGATTTTTTTGGTATAAATAAAATTGACTTCCTTTTTCATTTATTTGGGATAAAGTAGATTAACATTTGCGTTTTCTTTACCCTAATCGTGGTCTTCTGGGAATTTTGTTGGGTGTATATTCGTGGATTTGTGTTGAATTGTTTTTTGGGGGATATAATAATAATACATTGGCATCAAAGGTCAACGGGGCCTCTGTTCATCTTTTCTACGTACAAAACGGTACCGTACGTACTCGACAGGCTCAATTGCGGATTTTTGGAAGCAGTCACTGTGACGTGCTGCGCTCATTCAACTGTGGAAGCTTTTTGTGGGTAAGCGTTTCGTTAAAGTATATTTATATATTTTCATATTGCTTATAAATTTATGCTTTTAAGATCCCGTAAGATTGTTAAAATGTCAGGTCCAATTTTAGATATTGATGTTCCTGTTTGGGATGGAGATAGTGAGCTATTCTTTATGCGCGTAGACTCCGCTTTCTCCCCGTTTCCTGATTATGACAGTCATCAAAAACTGTCGAAGGTTTTTGCTAAACTACCTTCTGAATTGCAGCGACGGATTTATCCTAAGCTTGAGGCCATTAGGAAGCTACCTAATCCCATTTTGGGCCTACAAAACGAGGTAGAATCCTTGCTTGGACCCACGGAAACTGAGCAGATAATAAACAAATATGCGCAGTTAGATATGCCAAATCTTGGCCCCATCGAAATATTGAAGGAATTACGGAAACGTTGGTATAAAACCAACATTTCTGACCATGAGGCTAAGGTTGTTTTTATTAACAATCTTCCACAAAAATTAAAACTCTTTGCCAGACAGCTCCCCAACACTCTCTCTATAGATGACTTATCTGAGAGATGTGAGTTTGAATATAGGGTTTTGGAACCCAAAGTGAATCCATCATCCTTTTCTTCACCCCCTCAAGATGATAGACTCTCCTCTTTAGAGAGAACAGTGGCGAACATGGCCAAAGTTCTAGAAGGTTTGGCCATTACCAAATCCGAGCTTAATCAAGTGAATGGTCGACCAAAATTCGTTTCCAAGTCAAATTATAATGGTAGGCGGCGATCGAGATCTCCGCAATCCTTCAATAACTATGCCCCAAAGAACTGGTATTATAACCACCAGAAATTTTTTTATGCTTGCCAAGTTTGTCTTTGTCGTTCCGAAGAATTTCCGAATGAGTGTCAATTTCCACAGCTGACGGAAAGGACAACAGACTGCAGGCACAAGGGTGCATCAGTATCGGGAAACGTCTGGCGCAGGAAGTAGAAGACCGTACTTTCTGCACATCAACGGCATCAACGGCGCTACAGGGAAGAAGCCAACTACAATCCGACATCCCTGTCGACTCTTTTCGTCCACGCCGAATTTTTCACATAGAGAACCAAACGGACAACGCCGGTCGCAATCACCAGCCTACTTGTTTGCATGACCCGTCCAAACAGCCCAACGAACTTCTGCACCTTCTTGATTTCAAAACTGGCGAAGAGTTCATCGTAGACACAGGTGCGGCAGTCTCAGTTCTCAAAGGTGATTCAATGGCCGAGATGTCGCTAGGCGTTCTTCTCGCAGCAGCTACAGGCGAGCCCATACTAACATATGGCTTCCGGTACCGCGCACTCAAAATAGGTCTACGACGTGAATTTTCCCACAACTTCATTATTGCCAAGGTCTCACATAATATAATAGGCCTTGATTTCCTTCTAAAATTTCGGCTCATTGTTGATCTTGCCAATCAAAAAATCATCGACCCCTTCACCGGACTTGAACAAAGCTTTTGGACACTTGCCGCCGAGCGTTTGAGTTACAGGTCATTCAGCCAACCCCAGTGCATCATTGAGCAGAGATATCAGCAGCTCTTCGAAAATACAAATCGCTTTTCGATCTTAACAAGTCAGAGCTACGAGTCTCCAACACGATGCATCATATCGTCACAGAAGGACAACCTATTGCACTCAAGAAGCGACCACTGGCTCCTGCTAAGCTGAAAGTTGCCCAAGAAGAATTCTCAAGGCTTTTGGAAGAGGGAATCATCAGACCATCGAAAAGTTCATGGGTGTCACCACTGCACTTAGTCTCTAAATCAAACGGATCGTACAGAGCCTGCGGAGACTACCGTAAGCTCAATTCAGTGACAAAATCTGATGCATATCCTATTCCAAATATTAACACCTTACTTGAAAAACTCAACGGCAGCAATTTCTTCTCAGTGATTGACTTCAGACAAGCGTACCATCACATACTGGTAGCACCAGAGGATATCAAGAAAACTGCAGTCATCACTCCATTTGGTCTTTTTGAATATCTTTACATGCCTTTTGGACTTAAGTGTGCTACACAGACATTTCAAAGATTCATGGACAACATACTTGCGACGACTCTGCTTATTGTATGTCATATCTCGATGACATTATGGTATTCAGTCCAGATCTAGAATCTCATGCGAAACATCTACGAAATGTCATCTCACGCTTATCCAACCACGGACTCAAGATCAACTGTGACAAGATGCAGATTGCAACTAAATCCGTGGAATTCTTAGGGCATCGTATCACGCCACAAGGTATTCAACCTTTGCCGTCAAAGGCGAATTCAATCAAGAATATCAAGTCACCGAGGACTGTTAGCGAGTTGCAGAAAATTCTTGAAGTACTAAACTACTATCACAAGTTCCTTCCGGGCCATTCAAAACAACTTTATCCTTTGTGCAGGCACCTGCGGAATCGAAAAGGACTTAGCAAGAATTCCATCATTCCTTGGTCATCCGAAGACGAGGAATTACTTTGACACTCCATCACCTCGTTAGCAAATGCCACAATGCTAACGCATCCAGATTTTCAACAACCTTTTATACTCACAACAGATGCTTCTAAATTCGCTATTGAAGCCACTTTGGAACAAGAGATCGACGGAGTTCGGAAGCCTATCAGTTTCTACTCGCGTACTCTCCAACCAGTAGAAACAAGGTACGACACTTTCGGTCGAGAACTTCTCGCCATCCACGACGCAGTGCGCCTTTTGATCAGCATCATTGGCAGTAGCAGATTTGTTGTTTTCACAGATCATGCACCATTAGTTAGCGCACTTCGAAACGCAACTTTATCTATCGCCAAGTACCCTGCCAGAGTGGAAAGACAGCTTTCTCGTCTAAGCGAATAGCAATTTGACGTCTTTCACGTCAAGGGCAAACAGAACTTCATTGCAGATGCCCTGTCCAGGCCAGACGTCTCTCTACAACCACCTTCGCCGTCACCATTCACTGTCAACTCCGTGGCACTCAGTGAACCTGCACTAACGCCAACTCTCCTGCAAACTGAACAACGCGGTGATATTCACATTCAAAGATCAATAGCCCGT